>JASVER010000051.1:2940406-2994267 GCA_030449065.1 Oceanodroma leucorhoa
CGCGCGCCCCCCCCCCCACCGAGCTCTCCTTCTCCTTGCCTCTCTCTCTCTTTCACTCTCCCACCACAGCTGGTTAAAATTACGCTGGAATTTTGTTTTTCTGTCAAGTGAATTTGGACCTGGTAAATCCCTCCCAGCCATTCCAGTGGCCTCCCAACGAACATCGAGGCTGCATGTAATACACATGATTTAAGAAAGGTGCTGCTGGAGCTATTTCCGAGCACGTTCACGATACAGGGTTCAGGGCAGCCAAGAGGGGCTCCTGCGGCTTGCAGACACCTGGGGAGGGACGGCGGGGTTTCCACATGAGGAATGGGTTGGGGAAGGAGGAGAGGTCCGAAGGCATGTCACGTCAGCTGGAGCAGCTCACCTTGCAAGGACATTCCAAAAAAAACCAAAACAAAAACATCCCGGGCTTGGAGAAATCCCAGTCCTTTTGTCTTGAGAGACCACAGGAGCAAACATGAAAACCCTCCGGTGAGCCAAGCCAACGGGGAGCTGTGGTACAGAAGGAGAAGGACATGTTCTTGGCTGACCTGGGGAAGCTAAGAGCTTGCAAAAACATCTAATAATAAACCGAGGCTATGAGCGTGCACCTGCACACGTGTGCTAATGCCCGGGTCAGTGCGGGGGGCTCCTGGTTTGTCCCCGGGGGGYCACCAGCTCTCGGTGGTGTTTGACCCACCTCTGCCTTGAGCTGGCAGAGCACAGTGCAGAGAAGCTCCATGTGTGTGGGGTAGCGGGTGGTGGGACCCAGCCAGGGGACGTGTCCAAGCCYGAGAGCCTCCCCTGCTCACCTCTGCAGCTTCGGAGGGGAATGCAAAGGGTCCCAAAATGGTCCCCCTCCTCCCACAGCGAAAGGCTTGGGCCACCCCCAGTGAACTACAGGATCTCCCAAGAGACCAGGCTGCAGTTATGAGCAGGACTGGTTAGGAATGCTAGGTCAAAACCAGCTGTCCAGCAAAAAATTCCTTCTGGTCAAAAATAACAGGTTTAGAAACAGGCGTACAGGTCAAAGAAATTTTGGGTTGGGGGAAACAAAGTCAGRCAATCCCTTTGATAGTGTTGAAACTGCCCCATTACAACATTTTTGGAATGGAACAATGCAATTTYAGCTTTCAAAGTGCCTTTGTTAAARACAATCACCRATGGTTAAAAATATTAAGTTTTTAAAAGGTCAGGAAGAGAAAAAACTTTTTGCTTTCACACAACAAAGCCTCTAAATTAACCCTAAGCGGGTTTTATGAGGGGGCAGGGAGCTGTAAAGGGGAKATTTTATTTAATGGAATATTTCAAATGATTATAAGAGGGAAAGAAGGGGAACTGTTTCCTTTTGTCGTAATTAAATACATGCATATTGTGTATATATATATACATGTACATATGCATACACACCTCTTTTCACTTCAGACCAAATATCCAGGCCCCCTCCGGGTTTATTAATACCTGTTTGTGCTGGGCATGTAGACACGATCCCTGTCTGGACAATTCCCCATCCCAAAAGAGCAAACCAAAGGATGAATTAGGATCTAAGGGGGGAAGCAACAGCTTACACTCCCCCAGTGGGTCAGCGGCAAACCTGCAACCAGAATCCAAGGAGCTCTGGGTATCACTCACTGCATTATGCACTGTGCCAAGTACATGTAGGAAAAGCTATTTATAAGGTGATGACTGAACAGTCGAAGAGCCGTCTACATAGGCTGGGTTGGATGCGAGCATGAAAGAGAGGAGAGAGATTGTGYGAGCACGCGTGCGTGCCCATAGGCACGTCTATGCCCACCTCCTGGATGGGGCTAGCAACCAGCACTGAAACTACCGAGAGGAGGTGTAAAGAAAAGAAATAAAGATTTTAGTAATCTTGGTACTGGTCCATATTTCCCCCCCCGGCCCAAACACAGCAATAAAAATGGTAAATTAAGGCTTTTTTTTTTCCCTCTTAGTCCAGTGTAAGCTTCAGATGATATAAGAAGTTTTTATATATAATCTAGATTTATGGCTTTTTTGTTTTTCAGTTAGATGCTGGGTTATGAAAGAAAAGGAAGTCATGTTTTGGTCATAAACAGAAAGCACGCAAACAGAAAATCATTTAGATATTAATTTTGCAAACCTGATGCCTGCATTTTTATATGTATATAAATATATATATACACACACCCCCCAAAGATATAGAACTAAACCCCGTGCTTATGCATCATGTTTATACACTATATCTACGTGTACTTATAGAGAATCCACTTACTTTTTTGGGTGTTTGAAAACATGCCAGTAAAAAGCCAAAATGTCAGTAAACACAGTGGATGTCGTCACTGTTTTCCCTTTTCAGGTTGGTTTCCCTGGTGTACAAAGGTCAGCTCCAGCTCCAGCATAAATTATTACTGCCTATTTGACTCATAATAACATATCCAAATAATAACCAACACATGCTGGATGCTTTATGGATGAATAATTCCTATCCCAAAGAACTGGCAATTTAAACAGTTTAGATGTAGCAAAACTGGGAGAAAAGTCTCATTGCCCAGGTTGTGCGGCAAGGGGCAGAATAAATCAGAATAATAAACAGAAAGTTTCCTGGACTGAACYGCCTCTGCCAGCACCTCCACACCTACCCCTTGCTGGACCCACTGCAGGAGAAGCGCCCGGGGCAGGCTCGTGACGGTCCAACCTCTGTTAAAACACAGCAAACTTTTGGATGCTTCGACTCAGGGCAGCGCTGCCGTGCTTTCAGCCAGCCGAGTGGGTGCAGAGGAGTGGGGCGAGCTCGGATGGATGGGACGCTGCCTGCCTTTCGCAGGGCAGGGTTGGGCTTTCACCCGTCCCTGCTCYGCAGGACCTGCTCCGGTTGAACACGTGGCTGAGGCCCCACCAGCCTCCGCGATGCCCCGCATCTCTCTCACATGTGACGAGCACGAGCACAAACCCGGACCATTCCTACGAGCCCATCCTCAGCCTTTGCTGGCTCTGTCCCTGACATGTAAATAAAGACATACCATTTCCACGGCTTTCCAGCCTATTACGCTGCTCTTTGGACCTTGCCTCCCATCAGAACAGCAAACCTGTGTCCCTGCATGACCCTCCTGGTGCAGCCAAAGCAAACCAACGTGCTATACTTGTTTTTCAAGCCTGGGCCAGSAACGATTCCCGTAAGGCTCAGCCTGGCTTAATGGAGCTGTGTCTGTGCTGTGCCTCTAAGCCTACACTTGGCCACGGGGCCAGAGCTGCTTTTTCGCCTGGCTCGGGTAGGATGCAGCAGTGTTTGCTGAAGGTAACTCCAAAGGGAGAAGCAGCAGCAGAAAGCGATGATGGGGGGTGAGGGAAAAGGAGGAGGAGGGGCAGCCGGAGGGTGCTCCCAACCTTCCCAACGTATCACAGGTGTTCAGAAACAAACTTGGCTGGAGAACAGGTTTCCAGCAAGGAGCGCAGACCTGCCACCAGCTGCTGAGCTGCTGCCGTGGCAAAGCACGGTGCGGCACGTGCCGAAGCCATTGCAGGGGTTTGCTGCGTTTCCGTTGGCCCTTTCCCCACAGGTCACACTCTTGGGCTGTGGCTACCTGACCTTCTCCCAAAGGAGCATCCTCAGGAGTGTACACAGCATGAAAGATCCAGAAATCAMTTCTGGGTCCTTCGTCATGCAGGCAGGTAACACACGCCTACCCCCAGCCAGTGACTTATTTCAATCACTCCAAAGAGTGCGGAAAGAAATCTTRCCTTAAGATAGATGAAATCCTGAACTTTTTTTCATCATAATATAGCCCTGTCCTCTGTGTCTTATGAAGCCTCTTTCCACCCTGCATGGGTACCTGCTTTATCGCAGGGGTATTTGGTCTGCCGTGCAAAGAGAGTCCTGGAAACTACMGGAGACCCGCATGCAGAGACCCACACACAGACCCTCCCAGTATCAGGGCACGGAGGGATTTCTTTTTTGAGGAGATACCTTTGCCCGGCAGGATTTCCCCACTGCCAGCACTCCGCAGAGGAACAAGCAGGTTTGTCAAACCAATGATGTTTGCGGCCAGTTGAGCACGTGGTCGTAGGCTGCACTTAGTAGGCAATAAGATACCAATTAGAAAGTTTCATAGCAAGTCCCGCTAATTGCATCAGTGAGGTGCAATTGTCCCCCTGCACCGGTGTCTGTGCAGACACCCGGGCACTTCGACCTGCAGCCTGGTGCACCAGGAGCCCCGTGCACCAGAGCAGAGCAAAGGAGTTACACTGGGCTCAGCACACAAAACCCGAGTGGTTCAACTGCTGCCGGGCAGGAAAAGCTTTGGGGAGGACGAAGAAAGCATGGCTGTTGGACCCAGATCTTCTACTTAGTGCTGAAACGTGTCCAGAGCAAAGCAGGAGAAAGGAGAGAGACTGAATCTGCAAAGCTTGGCTTAAGAGCCAGAGCAGAAGCTGAACTCGCTCAAAGTTTGGATGTATTCGTACCAGGAAGAGATTCAACTCCTTAGGAAGAGAATGGCCATGAAGTTTGGACCCAGAACTAAATTTCTATTCARTTGGTACTATTTGAATTTCAGTTTTTTTGTTGGGCTCGTAAACACTACTGTCCCTGTCCTCTGAGGAATCACCCATTGCYGCTCGCAGGTGGGACCCCAAGGCAGCCGTACCCTCCGTACCTGCACCGCAGCCCMCCTGAAATGCGGCTGCTTCCACACAGAGAAAGAGGTGGTCTTCGCCTCCAGGACACAGGAGTGTAATCAAATGCCATCGCCCTGCAGCCAGCAGTACTCTGCATTCTCCAAACAAGCAAAYTCTGAGCCCAGCAAACCTCAACAAATCCGGCTATAACGAGGATGAGACACATCTTSCTCTGAACGTCCTCAAAACCAGCAMACAAGCTACCCAAAAAAMCACCGAAGAAACATGTCCAAGAGGCCTGGGTGCATCCCAGCCTCCCTCGCTGGGGAAGGAGGGGAGATGAGCAACCCAAGGACATCTCTCGACCACAGTGCCAAGGGCCGGTGAAGTCCCGCTCGCCSCTGCCACACAGGCACGGTGGGCAGAGGTTTGAAGAGCGGCTCCAGTGCCGCAAGGCTGCTGGGATCCTCCACCCCTGGGCAGCACRGGCAGGGGGGGAAGAAGCAGCTGAACTTTTAATGGTAAATTTAAAATGTTTCTACTAAAACAGAGCCTCCACTCGGAGGGTATCGAACKACTCAGCTGTGCATAAGGAGCCCTCCTCCCCTGGGGAGCATGTTTCAGGCCAGCACGGGATCACGTCACCATTTGTGCCRGGGTGGCAATTAGGAGCATTGAGTCAAAGTCCTGACCACGGCCACAGCCGCCCGTGGGCTGCAGCTCCGAGGGAGCCACAGTGCCCACAGCAGCCCTGCGAGCAGCATCTCAGAAATGCCACCTCCGGCCGAGAGCTCCCCCCGGCCCCCCACCAGCGCCCAGCAAGCGCGTGGGCATCTCCCACGGCCTCGCCATAAACACAGGACGCCGGGCTCCAGCCGGGACGTTTTGGCATCTTTCCCCAGCGTGGCGTTTAGCAAGCTAAAATCATGTCCCTGCCACCTACACCCTCGCCGGTCCTGCTGCGGGGACAGGGCACGGCTGCGGGGGGAGGCGAGGGGCCGCAGGGCATGGCTTGGGCACGACGCGGGAGATGCCGCTCTTGCTCTGAGAGCCTGGACGGGCAGGAGCACGGGCAGAGCCGCAACTCCACCGCGGCACTGCCCGTTCCTGCCTACCTGCCTTGGGAAGGGAGGGAGGAGACGACGGCTCCCCATGCCCCTCGGGACCTGCCGGATGGTCAGAGGCAGCCGACGCCGCACCGCTCGCCCAGCGGGCACCGTGCCGTCCTGCCCGCAAGGCAAGGCAAGGCAAGGCAAGGCAAGGCAAGGCAAGGCAAGGCAAGGCAAGGCAAGGCGAATGGCAGGGCTGGGGCTGCCTGAGTGCAGAGCGACCCAGACGGGGCCCCCTCGGCTTCCCGGCCAAGGCAGGACGGAGCAGCCCAGCTGCTCGGGCTTGGCTTCTCCTTGCATGGCAGCTGGGGGGGGAGAGCCAAGCGCAGGGAGAGACGGGGAGCGTGTGCGTGCACGGGGGGCTGCAAACACCCTCCCCTCCCGCCTCCCCTCGGCTCGGAAAAAAAAAAAAAAAAAGAAATAAGGAATTAGTAATTAGAAGGTGAAATCAGGACATAAAAGAAGCAGAAAATCGTCTCAAAGGGTGCTTTTTCTTTTTAAAGGCTTCACCAAGATTTTTGCTTTTCCCCAGGGTGTCCTTTGCAAATCAGGCCTCACTGCAAAGGCTATTGGATATGACTCTGACGTCAGCAGGGAAAAGGTCCCCAGACTCTCATTAGAAAGGGGAAGAAAAAAAATCTATCCTTTTTTTTTTCCCCCTGACCAATTTAACCTTTTCAGAACAATAAACAGGCTGGTTACAGRACAAAACCAAACAAGCAAAAGGGCTGTGGGCTCTGCTTCCCAGGGATGAGGGAAGGTGTGCGGTGGGCAAACACCAAGGGCTTGAGCTGGCACCGCAGCCAGGCAGCCCCTGTGCTCCCCATCCTGCCCGGCTCAGCACCACAGGGCTCAGCATCACTCTGCCCCTGGGCAGCAGCACCTTGCCGTGCATGGGGTTGTTTTTAACCCTTTGCTAGTCTGGAAACTGAAGCCCATTTCAGTACCTGAGCCAGTGTGTTAGCATCAAGAAGGGGTCCTGTGAGGATGTGGGATACAGGGGAGGATGCTTTGGATGGCGAGCAGGAGCATCCAGCGGTRCCCAAAGGCAGCAATGAGTTTTGTTTCTGGCTCTGCTGCCAACACAGCACGCGGTGCCATGCAAACCAGTGAGCGGGGTGAAATGCTGCTCTGCCTTTCCCCAGCACCCGTTCCCCAAACGTGCAGTGCCAGTCYGGCTTACTGTAACCTCGTCTCGCTGAAGGGGGAAGATGAGTGAAGTTCCACGGCGGGGGGTCCCCAGCAGTTCCCCACACACCTCTTGCAGACCTCCCACCCATTTTGGAGGATGCTTGGATGTCAAGTTTCGCAGATCCTTGCCCACGGGTGCCACATAGAAGTATTGTATGGTTACCAGCAGCCATACACGCTGGAAAGGGAGCAGCTCCTCATTGCGAAAGTAAAAYATCAGTATTTAGAGCTCTTGGTTGCCATTTAAGGGAACAACAGAGGTGTAAAAGAGGCCCTAAGGGGCCAGGCTCGACCAAGAAGGGTCCCAGCAATAGAGATTGTGCCCAAGTCTCTGGAAAATAAGAAATTTAACTTTTAAGATGGTGAAGGGTCACACCTAAAGGAAATGGGCTTTTCCGAATTATAAAAATGAGACTTGTCAGCGTGCAGCCCATGGGTCAGTGCTGATGGAGCCTGGCCTGCAAAACTCGGGATGGGCAGTAACCCAAAGGGAACATCTGCTCATCGCATGGTATTTTGGGCCCCGTTTTCCCAGCCTGGGATGGGCAGGTCTCGGTGAGCAGATCTGGCAGGGCTGCTTATGAGAACTGGGCTGCTGCCCTCCAGCAGGAAGCAGAGGACAAATCGCTCCAAGGTGGGAAAAAGACGCTGTGAATGGCAGATCCGGCTGACGGAGGAGGGAGGACCAACGGGCTGAGCGGCTTCTCCAGCCTCCCCACTCCATCGGCTGCCCACCGCCGCTCCTCACCCCCCGGGCGGGCTTGCTCTCCTGGGGGATGCTGCACGGCTCCCCTCTCCTCTTCCTGGGTGCCCTTCTGCCCCGAGCAGCCCCTTTCCCTTGTCCCTGTACCATTTCCCATGCTGATCATGCAATGAGAAGATAACTTCCCACCTGACATGGTGGGACTCTGCTTTAAACCCTGTCCTGCGCATCCGAAAGCCACAGCACACCCATCCCATACGCTCTCCCATCCCACTCAAGGACTTTCTCCTCGGCCCTCATCACGCTATAGGGATGCGCAGTGCTTCTCCCTGCTGCGGATGCCAGAACTGCGCCGGCACTAGATACCAGTTGCCCCAGTTCAGCTGCGCTGGCGAGCGAGAGGACGAGAGGTTTGGCCAGATCTCCACCCAGCCACGTCCCTCCAGGGTGGAGAGGGAGGAAGCAAAGAGGCCGCTCGCTCCCGGCCGCCTGGCCCCCGAGCTTGGCTTGCCTGCGCAGGGGCGTGTGTGCAAACAGGGCTCTTCCCYCTCGCTTTTCCTTTCCATTTTGCACTTCGCCGTCCAGGGCGGCGAACGCGGAGCCCGTCAGCCCAGAAAGCTGGGATTGCTTTCCCATCGCTCCCCCGTCATTAGCACCGTCACGTCCGTCCTGCGGCACTGCCACCCACGCTCAGGCTGAAGCCTCAGCCCTTCCCTGAGGTTTGACGGGGGTGCGCTGGGCTAGGCGAGCTTTCGGATGGGCTGCAGGGACTTTTCTGGGACAGACAGATGATAATCCCTTTGAAACAGGGCTAACACCTCTACAGGTCGTGTCCTGGACATTTTCTCAGCTCCCACTAAATGCAGGGGGAGGTGGAGCTCATCAGCAGCAGACAGACAAAGCGGTGCTGTTATTTTTGGGATTAGGATGCAATCTATCTCCTCCAATTGCCTGCCCCTGCCCCTACCACATCCCTCCTGGCCCGGCCACGGCTCAGGACCTCCTCAAATCCCACGGGTTTGTCAAAGGGCATCAAAAGGTGCCRAACCTTGTCAAAGGAGAGGGGACAGGAAACAACAGGGGGGGTGGGGGGGTGTCCCAGCTCCTATCGCCTGCCCGATCTGCAGCCTGCACCTTTGCAGACATTCATTTCGGCTTCCCCTCAGCTCGGTTCTCCCCTTTCACTTCTCCGCCTTGGCTAAGCCCCCAGCCCAGCAAGGCCAGCCCACCTCGGACCTCACCTTGATTTTACCCCAGTGAGGCACACGGGGGGATGCCTACCCAAAAGGGGCTTTGTGCTGCACGGGATAATCCTGGGGGGGGTGGTGATAAAGATCTCCTCATCCCCATGGAAATTGAGCCATGTTCTTCACATACCTCCGCTAATTCAATTTTACACTGTGTGAATAGACCTGCCAAACCTTTATTATTCTTTCTTCTTGAGAAGTTTGCGACAGAGGGGTACGGCAGGCGGGGGGGCCACGAGGGAGGGGTGGGCTCCCTCCTGCCTCTCCTGAGCCTGATCTCTGCGATAAATGGTCATGCTTGGTGCTCTTCAGGCATGTTTCGTTACTCTCCTTTCAAAACACGAGGCTGAGGATTGGAGGGGAAGAGAATTCTGAGGCAAATATGTAATTGCTTAGCAACACCTGGGGCAGAAGGCAGTGGATTTTGGATTTAGGTGAGTGTAAGGGAGAAAAGCACCCAGAGAGCATCCTCTGCAGTTCTGCTAACGTAGCTTAGCCTGGCCTGGACCACAGCTTGTCCCACTCTTGGTCTCCACTCCTGAGATGCCTCAGTCGGGACTCCTAGTCCCCCCACAACCCCTGCCCCACGCACAGGTCTAAGCCCTCTCCCACACCAGGACCCTCCCCTGCACACCTCGGTCCTGCCCTGCACTGCCCACAGCCTTGCCAGCGCTCATCCAGGGTCACACATCAGCATCGTCACGCCTGGTCACCCCAAGCCCCTCCAACCCAAGCCAGGGCAGTGGGGACACTCGGGGCTTTGGCATCCACYGCTGCTGCGAGCGCTGGTTCTGCGGCAGGGACTGGGATCAGTGGGCAATGCTCGGGAGCAATAAAAATGCTGCAAAAAGTCCCTATGATGTTCTATAC
This sequence comes from Oceanodroma leucorhoa, assembly GCA_030449065.1. Taxonomy (NCBI): domain Eukaryota; kingdom Metazoa; phylum Chordata; class Aves; order Procellariiformes; genus Oceanodroma; species Oceanodroma leucorhoa. The sequence continues at coordinate 2,950,108 of JASVER010000051.1, forward strand.
CTGCTTACTATTTGCAATAGCATCTGCAGCTAAATCGCTCTGTAAAACCCTAATCGATCATGCAAGATCTTACACAACACAGGGATCGGCTGCAATTGCAATGCATGGGTGCAAGAAAACTGAAGAGGTGCCTCTAAACTGGGGTTGTCTTTTGAAGTCCATACATGAGAAGATCCGTYCAGAAGATACGCACGGGGAAACTGCCAGCTCAGAGTCACTCAGTCTGCAAGGAGATTTCCCAGATGGGCAAATACTTGCACAAACAAATGGGTTTTCTCTCACAGGAGACTTGGTCTGCTGGAGCCCTAGGTCTGGTCCAGCACCCACAGCTGACACKGGGAAGCAGATGGGAGGTGGCCTGTCGAGCCATCAGAATTGGAGATCKAAGCCTCTAATTGCAGCTTCCCTCCTCACTCGGGGACAAGCCCCTCAGAYGTGGTCTCCTGCACGTGGTGCAGGATGCACAAGAAGGCAGGTCATTGTCTAGAACAAAGATCAGGTACTCAGTTTCCAAAGGGAATCTGATTTTGAGCCCTTTCTCTCAGGAATGTATCCTAAACGGAACACGGATTAATGAGTTCTGTTGGTGACCAAATGCAGTTGTTCAGCTGGACTTGGGAAAAAAGTGAACCAAGATACACAAATTACAAGACCCTTTGATGAAGCTACTAATGAGGGTGTGCAAATCTCCTCGAGTTCCCAGTCATCAGAGATGACAGAGAGCCAGGAGGGGGATGAAATTTGGAAACTAATAAGTAAATACAGTCATTAGATATAAACACACAGAAAAGATGGAATTCAGTATTGTTTGCAAGACTTAAAAAAAAATAAAATATGAAAAGCCTGGTAAGGTCTAACATGCACAAAAAGGCTAAACTTGAGGGCATTTTTAATTTAATTATTTTACATATTATTGAAGCTTTAATGTATTTCATACCTCCAAAGAGCAGGACCTACACTAAGTAGTTGTAATACCTATAGTCTATCCTGGCTACTTGAAATGCAAATTAACAACGTGTTCAAGTCTGATTTAACTTTCACATTCAATAACTCGGGCTTTTTTCCTTCTCTTTGCCCTTTTTTTCTAATTTTGTTGCAAGATTACCCACTAGTTTTCTTTTAAACCTTAAATTACTCTTATGCATTCTCTACATTAGTTCCACACTGAAGCTATTTGTTTGGGATTAGTTATACTTACCTAACTCGAGGGGTGCTGGGAGGATTACTGGGAGTTTGCAAAAGGCTCTGACGGTGGAAAGCACTATCTAAATGCTAAGTATTATGAAGTCAGATGAGCTATTTACTGACCCCAATTGGTAATATCCCCCCCTCCAAATTGGAGGCAGAAACTGAAAGAGCAGAATCCTTTTTTTGGAGAGACAAATAGTGACAGAAGGCCAAGCCAAGGTCCACAAATAAAAGAAATCCTAAAACATCACTTAAGGTCAAAAAAGGGCTGGGTTTWTTCCTGGTATGAATAAGCACCGAGCGAGCGGCAGGACCCAGCGCAGGGGCAGGGAGGCTGCAGGGRTGCAGGAGGCAAAACCACACCTTGCAGGATCTCCCTTCCAGCCTTTCGCAGCGCAAACCCATCATCCATTACGCAAACCAAAAACCCAAACAGCTCGTCTGGCAACAACTTGCAGCCGGAGAGATAGACCAACAACGGAGAGATAGACCGAGCTCCTCTTCTTTACAAATATGAGTTCTACTGACACAGCGCGACCTTCTGCTGGGCAATGTATTCTATGGTTTCATCTTGCAGTAGCACCTCGAGGTCCCAAGAGAGATCAGGGTCTTGGGAGAGATTTTATACRCATACATATGAGCAGACAACTCCCGCTTCAGGGTGTTGGACTCGATGATCCTTATGGGTCCCTTCCAACTCGAGATATTCTATGATYCTATGGAATACTGTCACCATCATAGTCCCACATTGGCTCTGTACAGACACAGACGGCAAAAAAACCACCCCAAACCAATCCACATCTTCAACAAATTCACCGTGACTGTATTTATCGAGGTGGGAGGGTTAACGGGAGCATGGCCCCTTCCCCTCCCCAGTGCAGACACTGCACCCTGCACCTAGAGCTGAATCCCTCCCAGACACGACGAGGAGAATCCAGACAGAGATGGAGGAATGAGGGAGAGGGGTGCAGGGATAAGGAGAAAACGGGCTGTCTGTACACATGGCARCTTTTGGGGAAAGCTTTGAGAAGAGCTTTGAGCGAACACGATGAGGGGATGGGGACAGTGCAAGGATCTCTGTTTAGAAGCCTGTTATATAGGCAATAAAATTTAAAGTACTGGGAAGAAACTCAAGAGAGATTCAAGAGATCAACAGCAAAGCCAAGAAGTCATGGACCAGCACTTTAAGGTTGAATACTGGCCCCAAGCCCTTCCATTCCCAGGTCCTCAGCTCCTGGCATGGGCAGAGAGGGAACAGGCACCCMAACTCTGCCAGTGAGAGCCTCCACGGGGAGACACAGGCCAGAAGAGCCCCGCACCACAGGGCTGAAAAGGACGATAAAGACAGACCGTTTGGTTTCTTCCTTCATTCTCCTACAGTGATTTCTCCCACTGTGCCAGCACTTGGTTATCAAGTTGGATTAAGGAGTCATGAATCACCAACGTGTTGGTGTGGTTGTGGCAATTTTGGTGTTGGTTTGCTTGCCAGTGTGAACAAAGAGCTTGAACTGCCTCATGGGGGAAGCATTTAGATCCATTGAAGATTATTTTCCAATAAGGGCCATGGAAAATTATTTTCCAATAATCGCAGATTATTTTCCAATAAGGGCCAATAAGGTCTTCAGACCTGGATCAAGACTCTGCCTGCTCTCTGCCAGACGCTTTGGCCAGCTGGCAGAAAGCAGCACCATGTTTTGCAACCCAGCTACCTGCAGGGCTTGTGCTCAGTGCCAAAACMAGRGTRGAGAAACACTGACCAAGAAAGCCAYGACAAAAGGTTGTCACCTGCTCTGGGGACGAGCCGCTTCACAAAAACCAGACAAATGCTGCAGYTGCACTACACAACCTCCCAAGCAGAGGGATGGCAAAGACGAGCCGGCGGAGAAACTGTCTGCAGTCAAGTGTAACTGCAYGGGGAACCAAAAAGCAATGCCCCAAGAGTATTTTGCACTGTCACCCACGGAATGCTTGCAGGCTCCTGGCTGGAGCTATTTGTGGTGGGGGATCTCAGAGAAGATGCGAGGCTGCTGCTGTGCATGTGGGATGAGGCGGGGGGTAGCTCACTGCAAGGGACACGAAGATGCAAATGGGGGAAAAGAATCTCAGAAGAGGAAATTTGTGCGGAAAGAAAGCAGGACAACAACAAGCTTGGCGGGAGGTCACGGGGACACGCAGGAGGACAGATCAGAGGAAGGTTGTGTGGGCAGCCAGAGGGGTATGATAGTGCRTGAGGAGACGGGCAAAATGGGCAGAGGTCTCGTCCCTCTCAAATGAGTTATTGGACCACCAGGAGGGTAGGGGGACGGTGACTGGGATTAGCTGGTGACTAATGGAGGACTGTGTGTCCAGAAGCTGGTCCTTTTTCCCCTGTTTCCTTCTCTAGGTATATCAGTTGGCCTAATAAGAGAGATTACCTCCCCTAACGAATCACTTCTCACTAAGTATTTCTCTAAAGTGGAATTCGGCAGGAAATAGCACAAGCACCAAGAGTGCATCCTCACAAACCCAGCCTCCACCCCATGGCTGGACACTGCCACCCGGRCAGGAAACCCTTGCCCACAACCGGCGGAAAGAGAGGAGACAGCATCCTCCAGCCCCCGCGCTTCACCCACCGGGGACCAACATGCCTATATTGTTCTTTTCCCCAGCCAAAACTATTTCATGAATTTGACCTTAACTTTTGTAATAGTTTGGGGGTGATAAACATGACGTTCTTGACGTAGTTAATGTTTATGAAAAAAACAAATGAAAAAAGAAATAAATAAGCAAACACCCGGCCGCAGACTGCGCTCGGTTTCGCTGTGGTTGACATTTACAGCCTACAGTAGCTGTGGTGAGGATGACGAAGCGGGGTGGCCAGCGGTGCTGCCGGAGCAGCCGGGCAGGGTGCCGTGGGTAGGGCTGAGGGGCCAGTGAGGGGATGGGTGGGCACCCACCCTGTGGGCACCCCTCCCAGCCCACAGCATCGCTAACAGGCTCTTTTCCTGGAATGGGCACCTTGGCTCTCCAGGTCATCACAGTGGTGAGATGTGCTTACCTAGAAATTCTTCTGGAAAGGGATGGGGTTAATTTGTGTCGTTAATGTGTCGTTAACGGGGTAACGGCTTGGTTCAGCCTTTAATTCCCTCTGGCAGAGCTGAAGTCCTGTTTGCCTGGTCTGCCTGACTTCCTACCCAACCTCGGGCAGGTCCCTCCATCCCCCTCCATCTGCTCAGACCACGGGCAAGGAGCTGCCCCAACACACACCATGCCTGGTGCAACGGGGCTGTCACCCCAGCAGGGACCATCGGCCCCTAACAGAGCCACGACACTGGGTGGAGGACTCTTGGGAAGTGCTCTCTTAATTACTCATGAATCAAGACAAGCTTCCCAACTGGGCAAAGAAAAACTCTTGCTGGAGAYCAGTTGCTCAAGATGCGTTTTGCTGATTGCTCCTAAAAGCAGAGAGAAGGGGTATGCTCCTCGCTTTCTCCGCAAGCTTTAAGAGCACGCAGAACAGCATTTGCAAGATAATTTGGTGGTCACAGAGGACTGGGTTTTATTCCTGAATTGAAAACTGGCTATTAARCATCATTTAAAGAACAAAATAAAAATAAAACAGCAATTTCTTTTTTTATTCTCTTCCTATCATCCTCATTAACCTTCTATCTGCATAATATCCCTCTGCCAAGGATCTTCAACTGAGTAATAAAATTTTAGTACTTAAACCTTATCAGTGCTCTGGAAGGGAGTATTCTTCTCATTTCAGAGAGAGGGAAACCAAGGCACAAAGAACTGAAATGACCTGCTCAAAGTCACACTGAAAATTATTAGCCGAGCCAGGAATAGATTCCCCAAGTCCCAAACCCCGGGAGGCAGCGCCCACAGGTACGCTGCTCTTACAGGCCAATTAGCTTTTATGGAAACGTTTAAGGAAACATTTCCTTTCACAGACTCTGCCTGCTAATTTACTCCCAAGCTTTGTCATCCGTGAGCGAGAGTGTCTTAATTTTAGGCTGTCGTGGAGCAACTCAGCCCCTTCCCCTGCTTGAAACAAATGCGCTTTCAGCAAGTAAAGATCTGACAACACAGAGCACCCCGCTACACGCTGGTTAAAAAAGGGCTGGAAGAGGTTTTTCTGTGGGTCCCTGCCTACTAATTAAGTCTGACTGCAGAGACTTCGTCAAAGAAGAGGGCTTTGCATGGAGACACAACCACGGGGACCGCCGGGGCTCTGGGTGCGGAGGCACGCTTTGCTTTCCAGCACGCTGCTGTTTAGGTCTGCTCAGCTTGGTGGGGCAGAGCTGATTTTTCRCCTAAATCCTCAATGTCACTACCTAAGTCCTGCCTTTGCGGGAGCCAGGAGAGAAAGGCAGGCAGGGGCAGAAGAGAGAAGGGCAGAAAGGATGGGAGCGGGCGAGCACGGCACAGGAGAAAAGCAGACCCTTGTTTGATTTCCCTCTCTCTCCGCTGAGAAACGGTTAATAGGTTGCAAGGTTTCCACCCTTCCAGGACGAAGCCTTTTCCTCCCCTTTCGAGTGCCCCCTGCCTTCCTCCTCCACCGACTGGGAAGCTGTGACTGCTCTACACCGCTGACACCTCGGCTGCTCTGGAAACCCATGAACTGTTTGAGAAAGGTCAGCTGGCAGCCGCTGCATCCCTTCTCCTGCCTTCCCAGCCCGGACGGCCTCGGGCAGTGCAGGAGCCCCCTCTGTAGGCAAAGACCCACATTTACCAGCATCCCCCGCTTCTTGACATGCTTTTTCGGCAACACCCCCTCTTCGTTCACCCCAGCCCAAGCCCCCGCCGCAGGGCTGGAGGGAGAGCGAGACTGCGGGGCTCCGCGCCAGCCGGGATCAGGTCTCTGCTCCGCCGCTCGTTAATAGTTGGCCCCGTTACACGTGACATGAACCGAGGCTGGACATCCAGCAGGACAGCAGATTTGCCATCAAAACAGTCAATGTCTTGCCAGCTTGCTGTTGGCAAAATAAAACAAGCACGCCTCTGTACGGCTCTGGRCTTCGGGACGTCTCCTATGTCCAGAGCTGCCCTCTCTCCAACGCAGTCACCTATTTTTCTCTGGTCTCTTGCCAAGACCAAGCTCCCCAGAGCTGGAGGAGCACTTTCCCAGCCCACGTTACGGGGCCTTTGGTGCACTCCCTTGTGGTACAACAAAAGGAAACCATCCACCCCCGATGCTCCTTCTCCATCCTCTCTCCTGCACCTCCTCACCCCAGCACTGCACATCATCCAGGTGAGACTCTCCAGCACTGCCACTGCTCCCCCAAACCACAGCCTTAAACCCACCCAGCTCTGGTTCAAAATGACCCCATTTGGTCCATTAGATATGCTGCAAAACCCCCCCCCAGGCACTTGCTGGGGCCAGCAGTGAATTAAGGGCAGATGAACACCAGACGGGAAGTAGCCGAGGCAAAATTCCTGCCTGGATGCAAACAAGCTCTGTCCTTCCCAAAAGAGGAGTCTTTCTGGGGGTGGGAGGTTAGCAGCTCAGTCAAGGGCTTCTGGCAGTTGTTATCAGCCAGTACTCCAACAAAACAGTTTGACCACAGCCTTTAAGAAAATGTGTCAATTTGCCCGTGTTTACTGCTCTCTGTCCTCACCAGTTACAGTGCCTCCTCCTTGGAGATGCTCAGCCTGTGTTCATTACATCTTTTTTTAATACGGCCAGCCCTTCCCCACCCCTCCCGCTCAGCCACACACCCAGCGTATTTGCCAGCAGCCTCGTACGGATTTGCTAACCTAAAGCATGAACCCCCTGCTTTGGATGGTCTCTAGTTGGGAGGAATACATACCCTTACCCCTCCTGGCCCCCTTTGTACCAAGCCCCAAGATGTGCTATTGCTCACGCAGACATCATGTGCCCCGTGACAAATGGGGGGTGGGAGCAAAATTAGAACGGAAGATGATGAAGATCTAAAGCCAAGTTGTAGGCACCCTGAAATAACTTGATTTCTCTAGTGTCCCGGGAGCACTTCTGTCCGAGATGTAACATTATTCATTTTCATTTGGAGAAGTTTCCGCATGTAACAAAAATATCTCAGGCTCAGTAATGAGGCAAGAAATCGTGCTTACGTAGCTGAGCAAGTAACATCACTCAACTTCCCTGTCCTTGCAGTGGAAGAAAAATGATTGGAGAATAAATTAATCCTAATAAATATAGGATTCTGATCAGGTGTACGTAACCAGCAGTGCATCTGCAGGATGAGCAATTGATGAAGTCATTGCTTCAAAGGTGCCTTGATGCAATTAGTCACTTGTAAAACATGCAGCAGAGGAGAAAATCCTGCTCCTTTTGTTAAGGAGCATGAAAATGCTCCATGCGTCGGAGTGATTTATGGGTTACAGTGCAGCAAAATTAGAGCGCGCGGCAATTAGGGTCTTTCTCTGAGAGATGAAAGGCCGGGGGGAGACGAGTGAAAGGATGGACAGGATGCAGAAGGGCCAGATGAAGGCAAAACGCCAACACCACATTTCTATGCTGTTGGTTTTTAACAGGGATTATTTCCCCTCTGCGCAAATCATGGCGGGGGGAAAGCGGGCTTCACATGTAAAACTGGTGCCACCGAAGATGAATCAAGTCATTAATCACCAGCATGAGTATCCGTAATTAGAGCTGCCGGGAGTCACAGGAGCAAGAGTCAAAGGCTCTAACAGGATTATGGACAGATCTGGATTGTTTTATGACTAATGTTAGCAGATAAAGGGAATCTATCACGTGCTCGAGGAGGTCGGCTGATGAGTATGGGGGGGCAGGGAGGAAGGCATTTCCCATCCCCAACCCCGCTGCCCGGCTTCGGTGTCCACCGCACYGTCTGCCCGCCGCCGTACATGCAGAGAGGAGGGCAGAGGTTCGCCCCAGCACCCTCCTTCTGGGGTACCCCAGGGGGAGAGGACCCTCCCCGCAGGCTCCGCAGCACCCAGGGTGCAGGATCAGCCCACGGCCRAGAGCCGAAGGGAACTGGCTGACCCGGCCGTGCCGAAGCAGGGTCGGTCGCGGTGCAGCTCGGCGTGTTCCCGGCRAAGGCGCCAGCTGCGTGCGGCTGGAGGACGCAGGCAGACGCCGAGCAGCCGACCCTCGCGGCACACAGCTGGGGCCAGCGAGGAGCGCCCGTCCAGCTACCCACCTCCCGYGCTGTCCCAGCCTCGCCCGGACGAACCGGGTGGCTTTCCCATCTCCCCTCCCATCGCAGGCCATCTCTCCAGCTCACACGCTCCCTTCTCCAGCCCCGTTCCCAACAAGCCCTGGCATGCCTCTCCGCAGCCGCCCGCTTTCGGGACAGGAGGGAGCAGGGAGGCTGGGAGCCGGGGCCAGGCAGAGCAGATGCCAAAAGTCCTCCCAGGCCCTCCGGGAGGGGAACGCGCAGCCTCTCTCCAGGTCTAGGGGTCCCAGCGCCCAATTTTAAGCAGTTATTGCTGCTTCTCTGAGCTCATCCTTGAGGACTGGAAAAGGTCTGGGAGCTGTCAAAGAAAGCTCCTTAGCTTAAATAAGGAGACAATGGTCTCATGCCTTTGTCCTCAGAAAGCAGGGTGCCGAGATGGGRCTGCAGACACCATCACACCATCCTGGGTGTCTGGCAGAGAAAGCTCCATCAGCTGCAGGGCTGCGGGAGGAACCCYGGTGAAGTCAGGACACCGAGGGGGAATAGTCCCTGCAGCCACTGCACGTTGTCCCCACAGGGTCTGGCGCACCCCAGGGCACCCAGATGGGATGGCCACCTCCCCATCCATGAGAGCTCTGCACCAGGACGGGGCAGAACCGATGGCTTCTTTGATGCCTGGGGGTAGCTATCGCTCCTGCTCGCCTTGGTCCCTAGCAGGACAGGCACATTATTCTGGGTTTGACACTCTCCATCTACMAAGACAACACCAAGGTTTTCTAGAGAAACTGAAAATTGAGATCTGAAAATAATCTGCCACCACGTGTGAACTTTTGAGGCTTGAGAGCAGCAAGCACAGTAAAATATTAACTGTACATGAATTTAGACCCCTCGCTCTTAACTGGCTTTTCTGGGTTTAGAGTCCACGCACAATTTTTGGCYGTTACCGCCGAGTGCCTCAGTTTCCCAGGCCGCACAATGAAGTTGGTGAGATTTATCGATTTCCASAGATGACAGCAGAGGATAAAGGAAAGCCAAATATTCTCTGTGATTGTGCACAAGCTCTCCTCTCACAGCATAGCCATGCCGCTAGCACCTGCACTCCTGCCCTCAGTGTCCTCACGAGTGTGCACGCACGTGAGTGTGCCACAAAGGGGGAGGTGGGGAGAGGGGTCCCTCAGCCATACCTCAACACTCCTGACTCCACTGTCACCCCAGGCAGGTGTTCAGGGCCAGCACCAGGGAAAAAGAGTGAGCCTCATTAAAGCCAGCAAACTAACCTAGCTGCATAGGACCACGGGTCTCTCTGGAGTTGAAATTCAGGGCTTCTCAGTGGGAGTAATGCTCACATTGGTGAGGCCAGTCCAAAGGACAGCCCAGCCAAGGATGGCAGAATGACTGTAGGAGCCTGGCTGCTATGTAGGAAGAGCCGCTGCCATGCTCCGAGCTCCAGTGAGATGTTTCCTATCCCAGTGTCACCCTGTTTCATCAGGGTGAGTCATCAGACCACCACGAAAAACCTTAGGACCTTGCTTCTGTAGTCATGATCAGAAACTTCCTTCATTAAATTAATGACCATCCCGTATCTGTCATCTCACAGTTAATAAAAAGAAACGAGGGCTAGAAGGAGCGCTGCAGACCCACGCCTGGAGCCAGGCTTGTATCAGCAGAACTCGTGTCCAGCGACGCTGCAGAGCTGCTCCCGGACACAGCAGGCAGGAACGGGAGGAGGTATTAACCCACACACCAAACAGGTCTGCGGCATAAACGTGGTGGGTTTCCCTTCTCCAACACCCCTCGGGATGCTGCTTCAGTACAGCATCCCTAATCAGTACAGCTCTGAAACACTCATTTGGCTACAGGGACAAGCTCATCTCACTGGCTCTGACTGGACCAACATGACATCCTTCCTCAAACACCTCTCTCACATGGGACAGATGAAAGCACACACTTAAATGCTCACTGCTCTAAATGATCTCCTCTGGGATGTATCAACCCTTTCCCTACGATTGGCATGACGTGGGCTAGCAAGGAGGAAGATCTTACTTGGTCCAAACAACATCAGTTCAGAATATGAAGCTGCTTCTATCCCAGGGTTCCTTGAAGACATGACGCCCATTTGGAAAAAAATGTTCTCTCCTCTGCGAGCAAGCCTCAGCGGCAGGTCAGCACCACCCAGCCCTCTCTCCGGCAAAGGAGAGGTCACGGTCCTGTTCTCTGGAAGARCAGGATTTGGAGGTGGAAAGAGTTCAGAGACAGTCACTCCCAGCAAAGACCAAGTCAACCCAATGCTGAGATAAGACCGCTCCTTGACCCCACCATGCAGGCCCCCTCAGTGGGAACCCAGCAGGGGAATGCTGCAGAATATCCACTCCATCCCCCATAACCCAAACCAGCCACAGCAGTATTTCCTATTATGTCTCCATAACCTAATCTGACCCCCTCTAGGGTCTCCAGATTAGTATCTGAGAAAGCTCACAAGTCCAATCACCCAATTACAGGGAGGAAAGGTTTATCCTATCTAAACAGCATGAAATGTAACATAGACCGGGCTGTCCCCTCCCTCGTAAGAGCCAGATCTCAATCCCTAGCAAGCTGAACAAACTGGGAAGGGGTCACRGGGGAGATGGGGAGGGTCCCTCCCTGCTCTTGTATCATATGAAACCTGCAGGAGGAGCAGCTATTTTAATTGGCAAATCCCCCGACTCAAGGTTTAATCCCTCTCCATTTTTGCTTAACTTCCCTCACACCAAAGCAACACGGGGAATAGATGACGTGCCCCACCTTGAGACGTTGTCCAACAAGAGGAGCCCTCATTGTCTTGGTGAACAGGGAGGCAGGGGACRATGGTCATCAGGAGACACAGCATACACAGCCCAGCTTGGGAGATGCTGGTACCACCACGTGCCATCTAAGACAGATGTGCCTGGGGAGCGGTATGGGTTAGAGCAGCCTTGACCCTGGCAGGGCAGAGCAGGCAACGGGCAAGATCACAGCCCAGAATGACTGCAACGTCCCCCCAGTACTTCCTGCACTGGGGTTGAGAGGTTCCAAACAGGACAGAATAGGCTGTCCCAAGGCAGCCTTTGTGCCTCCTTGGATCCCTTTCCTATCCTTATTTCCTTCCAGAGAAGCGTGGAGGGATGCTGTCTAACTTTTTGGATTGTATTTCAGCCACCTGACAAAGTTGAACGCATGGGAAACCTCAACAGCAGCCAGAGGAGTGGAAAGCAGATCCCCCATCCCGTTCAGGATCTCACCTCAGGCTTTGGCTCGAATGAGAGGAACATGCAAAATCTCCAGAAAGATCCTAACCTGGCAGGGAATCCCAGTCTGGGTGTCATTCAGAACCCATCCAAAGGGAAGACCCATGTTTTCTGCTCAGCAAGCATGCCCAAGTTTCCTCCCAGAGCAGGGYTGTGTTGCATCCACGGACGCCCCACAGCCTAAATTTTCCAAGTAACTCAGGGCTGCATTGCCAAGCACTGGCTTTGCAAACGCAGACTGAGCTTCCCTCCAAATTCCAGCCACAACTTATTGATTAGAAAAGCCTGGCTAGTCAATAAAGGCTCCTATGAAAAGGTTCCACCGAACGGCACTCACATGCCGTGATCTGTCTGACTGTGTTAGCAGCCTTCGCTTTTGATGCTTTCTGACAAGATGGATTTGTGGCCTTGACTTTTCCAGATCAGGAGAAACTTAATCCTAGAGGATAAAATTACAGACCAGTAAAAAAAACTCCATGACTGGCGTAATTAACTGCCATTTAAGAAGTTCAGAGCCTTCTTAACCAGAAGGCAGCATCTACAGCTGTCCTTTGCCTTGAGGGAGAGGTAGCTCTGAACAGACAGCACAAAGCCCTTGGCAAACACTGTCCTCTTAAAGTGCATGACACATTCGTGGCACCATCCAGGCTGCTCCGTCCTCTGCAGTCAGCGGGGAACGGGCAGACAGTCCCAGCTCTCCACCTATGAAGTGATTTGGGAAAAAGCAAAGATAATGCCCAGTTCTGTCCAAAAGGTGTCTGGGCAGATAAAAATAAAAAACCTGGAACAAACATATGGAAATGTGAATTAATGAAATATTTCAGCAACTGGCTCAATCCTAGTTGAGAGCTGAGAACCCTCCACCTCCCTTCTGCTTTCCAGGATACAAAAATGACACTGGTAGGTGGAAATAACTACTGCTGTCCCAGTGGGAGAGAAAGCAGTGCTTCACAGTGAGCGTAATGGCCAAAATTAAGCACTTGCTTGGTGCTATTACACAACACATCCCAGGAAGCAGCTTCCAAAAACTTGACCTTCTCTTCAAAGGCTTCTTTTTGAATCATCTTTCCTTTTGCTAACAAGTGAAGTGGATTCAGCACTCAAGAAGGGTACTCTGAGTGTTGAAAACATCTTTACCCGTGCGCTAGTTACAGGAGAGGCAGCAGCAATGACAGCTTCCCCACAGCAGCCCTGCCCTGCCTGGGCTCCCCGCACAGAGAAACCGGCTGAGATCCACTGGGCAGCTCACCAAGGAATGGGCAGGTAGAGGCAACCAAACAGTGAGTATAAGACTGGCAACGGTGGGCCACCAGCTCCTGACCACCATCAGGTCCTCCTCTACTTCAGTGATGTTCAAGGACCTCTTCTGAACAYGAGTCAAACACACAGATGCCCCTTGAAAGAGCTGGCTACCACTCCCAGGCTGAGCACTAACCTTCCTGACCACCAGCATCACTGTGCTGASAGCAGCAGTCTGGTATCATAGATAGAGAGAGAAGAAGAACTGCTCTCCTGAAGCCTATGGAGACTGTGGTCTCTTTTCCAAGTCTCAGTTTGTGATCCACCAGCTGCAGAGCCTATGTCCCCTGGGCCAACTTACAAATCAGAAATCATCTACAGAAGTGGCACCTATGTTAATATCGGTGCCATAGCTCGCTCTATAGAGAGCGCTTTGCCTCCACAGGGCTTTACAGAGGTAATCAATACCATCACCCACACTCAAGATCATCAGCATCTTTAACAATAACTGGTTYAAACACTCATGCTGCAACATCCTCCGCACTTCATTGGCACAAATTAAAACTCTGGATGTTCACATATTTACCCAACTCCTGTCTGGACCTGAAGCTCCTACAGCTTTCCAAGGGCAGTGTCAACTCCTACTACTCTCTCCGGTGCCCAGCCTGTTTGGAAGTCAGGACTCTAAAGATGATTTTAAGGCATGTAATAGGAGTGAGACCTGGTTGTACAGAGATTGCACTGACTCTGGACTGACAGGCACAGTATTTGTTCTGGCCAGGTAGTTTTTACTCTTCTTCTTGCAGCCTATCACTGGTTTTCACATGACAGTAGCAGCACAGCTTGCACACAAGAGGGTGTATTGGAAGTGACAGTTGCCATAGCTATATCTATACAGCCCCAGCCACCCAGACACGTCAGAATGATGCTCTACAGAACAGAGTTAAGTTATAAATAAGATACTCTCAAGCCTCAATTTGGAGCACAACTTGCAAGTGCACAAAACGCTAAGCCTTCTGGTTTGACCYCTCTCACTTTCTTTTATGCGTATTCAAAGACTCCAATGCAGAAGAGCATTGCTCCAGAGAAGTCTGTAACGCTGGCGCAGTGACATGCACAGGTTTTATATAACCATACCCTCAACTTCTGTACATCGTTCTGCCCAGTCTATTCTCCAGACACCCTCCCCAGCTTACCTGACAGCTCTTCTCCACGCCACGGTCCTGTATATAGAGGGCCTTAGTATACTAGAATCATAGAATCATTAAGGTTGGAAAAGACCTCTAAGATCGTCAAGTCCAACCGTCAACCCAACACCACCAGTGTGTTGAGGACACTAGAGGACTCTGACCAAGCTGCCACAATCTGCATTCTCCTGCTCTGAGGTCTACATGATATCCAACAAGCTCATTCAGCAGGCTGTGTTTCTGTTCTCCTCTTTTCTTTGAGGATTACAGGCTACCTCTTCTTATGAACGTGATCACTGCCCAACCAAGGAGATGCAGGAGCAGCCAGGATCCTTGGATGTCGTGGGAAATAATAAAGCTTGGGAGTTTCTGGCTCAGACCAGCATCTCRTGACCGACAGCAGCACTGCTGCATAAAAGCAAATGAGTGGCGTACTTCGTTGTATACTTTTTCCAACTAATACCCCACAATAACCCTGAGTACWTTAACCCAGCTGTAGAAGTGGTACCACAGAAAAGACAGAGGAAACCACAGCGTAAGAGCCTCTGCAGAGCAGGACAGAAGATGATGGGCTGGGAGAGCGGTAGAGCCCAGTAATCCACCTCTCGTGATCCGCTAGCAGCAACACAGAGCAAGCAGCACGTTGTGGCAACATGGCATTCACACTCGCTGTCACCCTCAACCATAGCGACAGCAAGTGCTGCTTTGTTTCGCTGCACCTTCCCAGTTCTACCCACTTTGATACTGGAGCACAAGCAGGAGGAGATGGCTTCACGCTCAAGGAGCACAGCTACTGCATGTGCTTTGCACGGGTACAGAGCTGACACTTGGGCGGTGGGGAATGACTGGGAGGTGCGGCGTGATTCGGTGGTCAGCACGTGGGTCCTGAGCGCAGTGAGCCTAGAGCAGGGCAGGAAGCTGGAGGGGTCCAGGACTTGCACCCCCCTCTGCTCTCAGAGGCAAGTCCCGTTGGATGCTGAGGGTCTTGTGCTGAGGTTAATTCACTGCCCAGCTCTTGTGAACTCAGGGAAGGCATTTTATCTCTGTGTCTTGGTTTTTTTTTTTCCTCCATCTGCACAGCAAGGGAGAGCCCCTTGCATGACCTGCGGGAGGAAGGGTCTGACTTACGAACAGCAAAGTGCTTTGAGATCCTCCCGTGGCTCACACACTGAAACCACCAACTCCACAGGCCTCCTCGCCATCTCCTGTGCAGGTGCATGGTGGCCATCCCCCCCGAGTCTCCCACAGACAGCTGGGGCCCAGAGGCACAGCAGGAGCTCAGCACCATCCTGTGACCCCCGGGGTTGATCTTGGTGGGGAGCCCCRCCAGCCTGGGCCAGGCCCTGTTCGATAGATGCGTGGTCAGAGAGCCAGAAGCAGACACGGGCAGGAGGGGACTAAAACTGCACCAGGGARAGGAACATCAAGGAAGGGGCACAAGGGCTCCCAGAACTACAATGCATCACAGCAGCAACACAGTCACCATCCCAGGAGTGATGCAGTCCCCTGACAAGCCCACGAACCCTGGTCCACCACACAGCGAAAGCCCACCCCTCGTCCTCCTCCAGCCACTCCCAGTCCTCCTGTGTGCGTGCTACAAGCACATTTAAAGCATGTTTTTACTTTTAAACCTTGCATTTTACATGTTCACAGAGGCCGCCCCAACCTGCACCGGCCCCCAGGTGGGTCCGACCTCCCAGGTGGGCCCCAGAGATGGTCCAGGTGGTGTTAAACCAGGCACGGGTCTGCCTGCCCCCACCCAAGGATTTCACCCTTTGTCTTTCAGATGAAGCCTCCCACCTCAGCTCCTTGGCTCCCAACCCTAAAACCAGGCCAAGGATCCTTCTGCCCTACCCCTCATGGGCTGGAGGATGCAGTGCTCCCCATGCAGGGCCATCTCAGGCAGTGGGGCTCAGCTCACCCAGGGACCTTCTAAGCCAGGGCCACCACAATGAGAAACAGCGATACCCCAGGTCCCCCATCCAGCACAGGCAGGGACATGGCCTGGCTACGGCAACCAGAACTGAGACATAAAAAGCACTTTACACTGTGGTCATGTTATCCCCTCGTCCCTCCCCCTCATCCCCTTCAGAGCTTCTTAACTTCAGAAAGCTTCCTCCAGAGGAGTGTTGGAGTGACAGAAAACATTTTCCAAGCCTAAATATCAGTTCCAGATGTTCACAGCCATTTCAGTTTGTACCTCACCCTGTAAAACACATTTCTCCCTCTCCCTCKCTCAAGTGCAGCGCCTGCTTCGTCCATGACATAATGCGCTGGCGGGCTCGGCCGCGCACACACACACGCTCGCGCCCTCTTCGAGAGCCCCATGTTCAAACAAAGAGCATCACTCAACTACAAAGCCGTCGCACACATAGAGTTACGAGTAATTTCCACAAGTTTTAATAAACAGTTTGGGATGTAATTGCTCTCCGTCTTCTCCGCTGGCTCCCGAGCGGAGAGCTGCTCGCTCCCCGCGCGCTGGTGTTGAAAGCGTGGTTTGTTTCACACACAAGTTCACCTCCTGTTAGCCTCAGATGGTCCAAGGGCTGTGTTTTTCTAAGCGCCAGTAATAAGCCTCTTTAAAAAGCACGTACAGCCGGGGGCAGCCAAGCCATGCGAGCTCCCAGCTCCTTCCGCCCCGTCCCATGGCATCGCCACCCCGAGCGGAGCCCAGCAGGGAGCAGAGGGGATGCACGCTAGACCAGCCTCAAAACTCCCTCCTGACTGCTCCAAGAAGAAGAGGAGCAAATATCTTCTGGCTCGAGGGAAAGGCTACATCTTCCAGTTGCAAAGCAAGGGGCAGGCCAAGGAGTTTTGCAAGGGTGAGAGACTGGAGGCTTTTGGGGGGCAGGAGGAAGGCAGAAGGCAGGTTAGGCAGGGGCCAGGTACCATCTAGCTTGCCATGGGGCTGAAGAGCAGGTTGGCACAGCTCTAGCCCCAGCCAATGCCAGGAATTCCAGTAAGAAATGGCTACAACTGCAACAAAACAAACAAAACCTCTGTACAAGCACAAATAACCCACACATTTAAACTCAGGAGATCCAAGGGATGAATGGCAGCAGCCTCAAGAGCCCTCAAACCTTGCAGGATCCTCCCAGTCCAGTGCTGCCACACCCTGCAAATATCCATGGTGCACCTCCCAGCAACGGGAGCAACCTGCTCCCATCTGCCAGCAGCCAGGAAACCGATGGGGAGGGAAGATCTGCCAATATCCAKCAAAAGCCATCCAAATTTCATATCCCACACCCCC
Organism: Oceanodroma leucorhoa; assembly: GCA_030449065.1. Lineage (NCBI taxonomy): Eukaryota > Metazoa > Chordata > Aves > Procellariiformes > Oceanodroma > Oceanodroma leucorhoa. The sequence continues at coordinate 2,967,335 of JASVER010000051.1, forward strand.
TTCCCAAAGCTTCCCCCTTCTGGGGTTGACTTATTGTTTCTGTGGATGCTGCTCAGATGTGATGGAGATGTAGTGCGGCATGACGGGTGGGTGATGGTGGTGAGGGGGTACCCATGGTAGGAGTTTTGCTGGGTGAAGCATGGTACCAAGCGAAGCCTTTGAGAGCTGCAGCAGTCAGCATCTCTGCAAACCTACGCAAGGTATTTGTAAGAATCAAGTCATCTGGCATTAGGGGCCTGTGGGGTAAGAAAGGAATGAAGGCAGGAATGTTGTTTGGTTATAAACAACATAGAAAAAAGGGCGAGATTTAGGATTGGCTTCTCTCTTTAATTGTTAATGGGGTCATTCTGTCCCGAACAGTCCCCCAGAGCAGGGAGAGGGGAGGGCAGCTCCCCACAATGAATTCAATYCCCTGTCAAACACATGGCAGTCATAAAAGGAAAATAATAATAATAATCTGTATTTCCTACTCTGGCTGCCAGGCAAAGATCCAGCCACTTCAAAGGAGAAACTCCACGTTTCCCCGGTCTGGCCTCACCTGACCGATGTGTGAGCAATCTGGAATCCCCATCCAAAACAAAGCCCCTCCTTTGGTGGCTTGTTTTCTTTCTCTGTTACTGGAGGGTGCCCCTCCAAGATAAAGAACAAGCCTTCTTCCATGCTGGGAAACTAGAACATAACCCAGGGGCCATGGCCACATCGGGCAGCTCTGGAAGTGGATGCTGGCAAAGTGTAGGAGAAAGCTCCTGCGGGACAAGACTGGTGTATGAGCCAGGAACCAGAGCTCCTTCTTCAGGGGTTTCCACAAACAGCCGGGGCCCCCCAGGATGTGGGGCTCTGGCTCTCTTCAGCAGGAAAAGCCCAGCTCTTGTAGCACAAAAGTTTTGGATATGGTGGTAAGAGAGGCTGTAGAAGCAGAATAGACAAACAAAGAGAGTGAAAGAGGCCTGAGAAGAACAAAGAGGGTGAAAACTTCCCTGTGGCTGTGAGCTAGAGCAGTTTGCTCTGTGGCACCTCATGGCAACAGAGGGCTTGGCTCAGAGGATCTTACAAAATTAGCAAGGAGAAGAAAAAAGCCACCACCACAAGCTGAGAAAGCTTCCAATCAAGACCTAAGGACTGCCTGTGTGCAACTCCCGCTCTTGCTCTGAATGATCTTCCCAAGAGTGCTTTCCCGACAGGGAAACATAGACAATTGTCTTGGCAGGATGTCCGGGAAGCCCCTGCAAGGCTGCATGAGCGCAGCGAGGTTCCCCCCTCCAATGCTAGCCCTGTCCCCACCTTCAGTCTGGCTCCTTGTCCTTGCTGGCAGCCTGGACATGCACGTCTCGCATAAGCTGACCAGGCTCCACCTTAAAACAAATGAGGTTTTAATCACCCAAAKCGGTAGCTGTTGCAGAGCTTTGCTCCAATGACAGACAGAAACCTTCTGCCTATGTTCCCTTACCTAGAAGGGGCTGAAATTAGGTACTGCCAGCATCTGGGGGAAGGAGCCTTCACACAAAGGTAAATCTCTGCTTYGGTCAACAACACTGGCTGCCCCTGACATGTCACATGAGCTTCTTTAACAAACTACATCCAAAATCCTCAAGCAAAAAGCGGTAGAAGGTTTTGCCTCTCTTTCCATGCGGCAGTAGCATCACCCAAGGCCTTAAGTGCTATTTTCTGAAATACATCATTGATTCACCCAAATCAAACTGCATCCTTCACACCCCTCCATGTTGCCCAGCAGCTCCTGGAGCATGGCTTGAATTGCTGACAAAGCCTTTGCAAGGCACAGGGTGCTCAGTCCAAGCCTGAGCTGGGAACCAAACACCAACCCAGGGAAGTTTCCGGTTCCCCTGGASAAGTTTTGTGCTGCTTAAAAATTGCAGGCTTCAAGTTACTTCCATAGGTGTGCAAGGCAACTTAAAGTGTCCTTTCAAGGGCTGGTATGCAATGCAGTATTCGCTGGAACGGACCAGTAAAGCCCTTGAGTTGTTGAAGGCTGACCTTCCTCCCACTCCCACCATCCTGTAGCATTTCAGACTGATCAGATCAAACAGCCACTTCAGTCAGAAACTCCAACTCACAGCTCTCCTACCCAAAAGGGTCAAATCATTTCCTTCTGCCATGCTGTGTTTGTGTATTTCCCCTTCCCCTCAAATATCCATGTCTGCAGAAGCCTTCAGAAACCTCTCCTGAATGGAGCTGTTTTGATACCTCATATAACACCTTGGCTCGATGCACTGTTCTCCACAAACGCAGCAGCTCCCAGCCAGGCAGGGCACAGGATGCATCACCGTGCACCCTCTGCACCAAGRGCAGCTGCACCCACCTGTGTAGAGGTCCGTGTCCGTGTACTCATCCACCTTCTTGTGCTGCAGGACGTAGTCAGACACCTTCATCCCAATGGCAGGCTGCACATCCAGCCACTCCAGAGAGACCACGGTGCTGGAGGGCTCCATGTTGGGGGAGAGCCGCAGGCTGGRCAGGAGACAAGAAAGAAACCAAGTAAGACATCAGCTCCCTTTCTGGGGGGGAACCCACCTGTACAAGCAGCACAACCCCAGGCAGGGCTCACACTCATGCACAAGGATGGGCAGACAGACCTACAAGGACAGAGGGCACAAGGGGAGAGCAGGTAGGTGAGCACAGAAGAACTTCCAGTTGAAGGTCAGTTGAGTCCAGCCTACTGCAATGTGTGTCCTTACCTCCCCCTGGCTTCTGGAAAAGCCTAGGTCATGCAACCGCAACCATGYAATCCCAAATATCCCATGTAAAGGAGCGTTCATCTCCTGGGAGAACTGCTGAACTTCAGCAGYCCCACAGGGAGCCAAGGACCAGCTGCCCAGGAGCAAAAGAGAAGGGGAGGATCCAGCTGAACCTTCATGCAACCCAGCGGGGTTGAGTCTACAGGAGGGGAGGGTCCGGCCTGCATCGCCAGCGAGCAAAGAYGAGGGAGGGTGGGAGGGAGAGAAGGGGTAGGTGTGGCTGTGAATTTACCCAGCTGCAAATGAGCAAGCCTCTGATGGGTGTGAGCAAAACCCAAAGCAGGGCAGCTGTGCAGGAGCTCCTGCCCGGATCAGGGACCACGTGGATAGGAGTGAAGGCAGAGCAGCTTTGTGCTCCTGGCCGTGCTAGTGCAAAGGCATCTGCTCTCTTTGCACCGGGGTAAATGACAACACGAAGTACAGAGCTACGGAGAGTCCGGCTCCAAACATATGAGCGTGTTTGTTGAACTCAGGATGGGAAATGAATCCCCTCTGAGGATATTGGCTCACTAAGAAGGTGTTCTGCTCCTTGTGACTCGCTGGAGCCAGTCTTCCTGCTTYCTCAGCTAATTCCCCATCAGTTTGCTCCTGATTTGCTCTTGCTCTGACAAGCCACAATGAATTGCRCCGTAATTCCATTTCTTTCAGCATTTGAAATCCCATTCTACAAGCCCTGCTAATCAGGTGATGAAAATCTATAAGGAAACCTTCCAGGGCCACAGCCGGAGCCAGGATATCCTAAAGGCATCAGTCACACAGTGAGGAGCACTGGACTGCGGCCCCGGGGCTCGAAGGCGAGAGGAAGGAGGTGCCSGTGGGCTGAGCCTGCGGGAAAGGGGCTGGTGCCGGGGGGCCGTGACCCGCGGGAGGGGCTCGCACCGATACGTACACAGGCGGAGGGAGAGGGCTGCAGTTCGGGAGTCCGTTCTCATCGAAGGCGTTGAGGTCACACCTGCACCAGTCTTCGATAACATCGCCTTTCCCTGAGCACCAGTATGAGCTCATGAGGGCTCCCTTGAAAGCCTGATGTGAGAACAAAAAGCGTGAACACGTGTGCTAAAGACTTGGTGAAATCCAGCCAGCAGCTCGGCCGCGCGGTGCTGAGCGTCAGGGGYGCACGTGCGCAGAGCCCCGGGATCRGGAAATATGGTGGGGGTCCTCCCCAGCTCTGCCACGGACTCTCTGCACGGCCCTGGGCAAGTCCCTTCACCTCCCTGTGCTTTAGCTCCCGCGTATCGAGTGATGCTGGTGCATCCCCGGGTGCTGCTTTTGGTGTGGGGATGGGGAGCGTCTGCACGACCCTATGAGGGGTTCTCCTGTGATGCAGGACTGAGCTGCCTGAAGAAACACAAATGTAAGCCCRTTTGTGACACTGGACATCATACATAGGGTACCTTTACACTGCTGCTGTGCACAGTGAAACTCTTCCACGTGTCTATCCTGTAGCTGTTTCTGTCCCYGCTAAGAATAAAGTAATTCCTACATCCCAACAACACAGACCACTTTCCATGCTTCTCATAGGTTTGTTATTCATACAAGCTGCCCTCCTGCAAGCAAATTGCTGCTTTATTCACTTGCATAAGGAATASTCACAAGCAAAACAGAAGTATCTGGAAGAAAAAAATAAAATCCTGTAAAATACTTGCAGGGTGTTCCCCAGCCGGGCAGTCTCCCCTCCTCAGGCTGTCCCCAGCCTGTCCAGCAGCCCTCCCGACCGCTCCTAATGATGCCAATGGATCCCCAGAATAACAGCTGTTCATCTGCTGGGGTTTGAGGCTAAACCACTTTGACTGAATTCCCAAAGCCCTCTGGGTCTGACCCTGCAGTGTCTTTCTTCCCTGTGCTCATCCCACAGCTCAACCCGCAGCTYGGGGTGCTCGGTGTCGGTCCCCACGCTGCAGGACAGGGCATCCCTTGCACCGTACCCTGCTGTAGTTCAGACTGCATGGATTTAAGGTGGTTTCTCCTGCTACCCTTTGCCTGTCATGCCTAATTAAACCACCAGCTTGGAAGACAGCATCTCTCCCTGCACACACACATGGCCAACGTTCAGTCTGACCCTGTGAAGCCACAACGCCCTGCTAGAATAATCATAACACCAAAACTTCATCCACTAAAACAAACCTCTTTGTAACGCTTTTGACCTTTTAAAAGGCACATTTTGGGGTTGAAACGCCTTCACGGGTCCTCATCCACGTACAGCAGCCTCGCTGCCAGCCTCCGCGCAGCCCAGCTCGCAGCAGCACCATTCCGCCCATTCAAAGCCGCCTGCGGATGCCTGGCCCTGGCGATACCGCCCGCACTGCCAGGTTACGCCTTAAAGATAAAAACCTGCCCTTTGAGGAGGACAGGGACGGCTCCAGCGGCTGTGGCATTTAGCAGAAAACTCTAGGAAAAGCGCCATCCCGGGGAGGTTTCAGAAAAGAGGAGGTATAAATAGAGCCTGACGTCAGGGCTCCCATTGTCCGGGGTTTTGTCGCTCTCCCCAAACACCCCCAGCACCTTTAACGAGGCGCCTCGAGGCTCTCGCGTCTGAAACATTTTCTGCTTCCAGGCATTTACAAAACGGGACTGTTCCAGAAGGAAAAAAAAAAAAAAAAAAAAAAGAAAAAAAAGGAAGGAAAAAACATGTGGAAGAGAGAAAATGTGACGTTATTTTATTTTGTTCTTTAGAATGTAATTGAAGCGGTTGGGCTGGAAAGGGCATCGCAAAGTAACTGGAGAGCAGGGAAGASAGAGTTTATCTGACACATGGATAAATGGGTGCAGATACACTTCTGTACAGAGCRGCAGGTCTGTGCAGGATAGAAACAGAAAATGATGCACATAGATGGATGGGGAAGTGTGTGTCTCCCTAGGAAGCTGGATAAATACATATATTGTGGGTACATGGGTGCACAGACATGCACTGTGGGTGAAGACAGATGTTGGYGATCCCTGCACGAGCTGCGCTGTCACACCAACGGCACCGCCCCGCTGCCACCCGTCCCCAGCCCCGACTCCCGCTGCTCTGCACGCTCCCTCCCTGGCCCCTAACCCAGCTCCTCCCTGCACATCCCCAACCCAGGGAAGAAATCCCACCCGCCCCATCCATGCACTTTAGCCAAATCCAATAGCCAGTTCCTTCCTTCTATTTTCTTTTTTCTGCTGGTAAGTGCAAGGCTGGATGAGCAATCCCCTCTGCTCTGCCTGCCCAGGCTTGCCTACATTTTAATTAGATCCTGCAGGTACCCAGCCGCCATCTGCCTTGTGTCAACCTTCACACAAACGAGGTTAGCTGATCGATGCGTCCTTCAATTGCGCTCATTAAGGCGAGCGCACCTACGCGCACTAACCGGGTTACGGGGAGCACGGCTAGCCCCCGGTGCCGGCTGCTGCCTCCGTCTGATCGCCAGCAGCCGGCTGACGTCAGGGCTGGGCTGGGGTGGCCGGGCAGCCAGGACTCACCTTCCCTCACTTTCCAGTGGGATTTTGAGCCAGTGGTTTCCAGGATTTTCCCGTCGGTGCTGGGGAACGCGTGTCGAAGGGTGGGGAAATGGCAAGAGCGAACTGATGGGGGGATACGGGGCAAGGTCGTGCAGAGAGAAGGGATGATCCCTGCACAAAGATGTTCACCATCGCTTTAGGAGGCCCTACACCCTCCGTRGGGACACCAGCCTGCTCTGTGGGGACACGCAGTTGCTCCGCAGAAACTTCAGGACAAACAGAAGGTCTCCATGAGCTTTGAGGACTCTGTGATCCTCCCAGCCCTGAAGCCAGGTACAGCTTTTGCTGTAGTTCACACAAAGCCCACCCTTTCTTCCCTCGCCTCCCCCAGCCCGCTCCAGGCTCTGGCTGGAGTGGCAGAGGCTGCTCTCAGGCCCTGGCAGACATCAGCAGCTGAAGTCGCTTTCCCCTGCAAAGGCGATAGCTTTAACCAGCCCAGCCCCAAAGGCACRCCGCGGGCACGTGCTCCTCCGCAGGTGGCAACCATGTGAAAACTTCTCCTTCCCTTTCTCCTTCTGACAGCATAGCCCAGGAGGTTCGGGACTGCTCACACAAACCCAGGGGAACGGCAGCTGCCACCCAAACCAGGAGCCCAACGGCACAGGAGGACCAAGAGCAATGGACAAAGGATGCAGTGAAGGTGCTGAGACCCATCCCATGGGCAGCTGCAGCCTTTGGGAGAGCTGCAGGTGGGAATGCACAGGGACCTCCTTGGTCTGCGGTGGCTGAGGGCCACCTTCCCCTCCTGCCTTGGGGTGGGCACCTCTGCATCTCCTGTCCTTCCCTGCTGCCATGCTTGGAAATGTGCAGCAAACGCTCTCCTCCCTGCCAGGAGACAGCACGTACAAGAAGACCGTCTCCAACACGACCATCTCCGCATGGGATGCTTCACCACGGTGGTCATGCCAAGCTACTGAACTGGGAAAACCCAACAGGCTCTGCGAGCGTGAAGGGCTTCCCAGGAGGAGCCCTGCCTGCTGGGGATGGCAGAGCGGCCCCCAACGTGCCGTTCTGCGCTTGCCAACCACTCCCCGGGATCTCAACGCCCCTCTGTGCCCTAAGGCAATTTTATCTTTCATTTAAAAGTATCCAAATTGTATTGTTTCCCTGTGAGTCAGCCCATTTAGTTTACGTCCTTCAGTGCCAGAGGAGAAATTTATGAGATGAGAAACTGGCTCGAAACGTTTATTTTCTAGATGACGAGTCATGCCATTAGATATATAGCATTATGAATCATAGGAACAGCATCTAATTTGCTCTTAAAGGTATAATAGGTCTGACTCCCCACACCCATACACACACATATATTGGATTGATAGTTCCCCCATAGGATGGCTAGTTCATTTGTTCTGACACAAGCAAGACATAGAGGACCATAAAGTCCCATCTTACCATAAGTTAAGCCTATTCATAGAAAAAATATTAGGGAAACGAATGATCAGCTAAGCACATTTATCCTACACTCGATTGCATATGGATCTTTCTCCTGTTGTTATTTGTGCTCAGGGGGAGGCCATTTGGCCCCATTTTAGAGCTTAGACACTCTGCAACAGAATATAGAAGACCATTTCCTTTGTCTTCTGTTAGACCTGGCTGATGGAGGGAGAAGCATTAAGTTATTTCTGACCGTGGGCTTTCTGTTGACATCCCTGGAGAGGTAAATTATAGGACATGAAGGAACTTTTCAGATCAGCATTTGTAGGACTCAGCACGCACCACAGAGGCTGGTGTTTCCAGATGGGGTACTGGGAAGGGCATGTGTTGGGTGCTTCTCTGTGAACATGTGGTCTTCTCCATGGCTGACAGGGATATGAAAATCTGGCTCAATTGTTTCTTTGACTCTAGGTTTCTTTGGGGTTGGTATGCACACCTCAATTTCTGGAAAAATTGAAAAGGAAATACAGGGAAATGAAAAAATAACCGCAAATGAGGAAGCTGGACATAGATATGCTGGAAATATCAGAGATGACCTAAAAGCTGGCAATTTGGTACATTTTGGGTTTTGCACTAGCTTCCCTGGCCTTTGTTTGCTTGTATGCTTTTCTTCTTCTAGAAGGAAGGGAAGAAGAGCGGGGTCATGCAAGCAGACAGGCTCAGCCTCACGTCCAGGGACAGAGCAGCCAGCGGAGACATTCYGTCCCTTCCTATTTGCAGGATGGAGACGCGCCTGCACCCCACCACCCCCCTCCCCAAGCGCAGGCAGGTGCCTCGGGGGCAGGCGGAGGTGCAGCCCTGTTCTGCTCACCAGCAGATCCACTCACCCAGCGATGCCACCCCATACAGTGCCTGACACCGCCGGGCACCGACCAGAGCTCCCGGACGCTGCCGTGCTCCAAGCAGTTTGTAGATAGCAATAGCAATACTGACTGTTCATCAAGGGAAAAAAGACTATGGGATGTAGGCTCAAGCAGGGATTTCACAGCCTGAACAGGATGCTACCATGACAATAGGGTGGCTGGAGGAAAAGCTTTCCCTGCCCTTACAGGAATGCTCAGTGCCGTTCACAGGAGACAAACACTGCTCCTTAGTCTAGATGCCTCTGGGAGGAGGAGGGGGGAAAAAAAAAAAAAAGGAGAGGAGAAGGAAAACTAAGGATTTCCCAGGCCAGAGACTCTTTCCAGGATCATGCAGTTCGCGTCTGAAAGTCTGCTCCAGGTTCACRGCAAAGGAGGATGAAGTTTCCCTACTGCTGTTGGCAGGTGATCTCATCTTGTGCTGCTCACACCCTCCCTGCCTCCGGCTGCCTGTCCCCGGGGAGCAGGATCACCAGCACTTCATCCTGGGAAGGGACATCAGCGGTTTGCCGGAAAGGTCAGGGTGCTGGAAGGGACCCAGGGTGGGCAGCATCCTGGTTTCTGTTATTTATGGGATCTGAGGGAGCAGCAGAGGACATTGTAAAACCTGGCAGCAGGGGAAATAAAAGCCTTCGCGCTGCGGCGAGAGTCCCGTCCTGGGGAGCCGGCTCCGCTTTCACACCTCAGCTACAAAGCTCCCCATTATAGCCCGATCGGGGCGGTTACAATGCGGCTATTCTTCCCCCGGTAACACGAGTCGGATGTGGGCTAGAGCTGCAGCAGGATGCTCGAGTGCACGAGGAGGAGGACAAGGGCCAATTAGCAGATATTAAAACAAAGCAAAAACAAATTAAAAAACCCCAGACCAAAACAAAAAACTCACCTCAACAATACAAATGCTGTCCCCATTCGCCCTGGCTCCCTGTCAGCTTTGGCAGTGGAGAAAGAAATCCCTGGCACCAGCTCTCCACACCTTCAGGGGCTGCGTCGGGGAAGCCGCGTATGTGCGGGGAGGCTCATTGTCCTCCAGTAGCTCTGCCGTCTGGTGCTATATGGGGGCCAAAGTGAGCCTATGGCCTCGGGGACACCTCTTGCCCTGTCCCCATAGAATCCTGCAAAACCTCACCCTCCTCCTGCCAGGCCCAGATGGGCAGAGGACATCAGGAGAATCAGCCCTGAGGTACAGGGCAACGGGAAGGGCCCAGATATCTGCCCTCCTGAATGGGACTCAAGGGGTACGGCCAAACTCTTCCCTGGGAAATAAGCCTCAGTTTGACCTCTCCAGCCCCTGCCTCGACTCCTCTGCCTTCTCCTCCTCCATCTCTGTCCCTTCTCCTCAGGTGTACGTTTCTCCTAGTCTTGCTCAAGCCTAGGACAGATCTCCTCCAGGCACATCTCAGGGCTCCACTTCAGGAGGTTTGCTTCCCTACGGGCTGAACCGGACAGCTGTAAGGACAACATTTACCTAACGGAGCCAACATTTACCTGACTGTGCCTACCTAGGCACAGTCACAATTTCAAAGCCAGCAGCAGAGCCCAGACATTGCCCGACAAGGCAAGCTCCTGCTGCAGGAGTACCGGGTCTCGGGGCGCCAGCACCAGGATCCTGCATTTCTCAGGTGTGCTCCTTTCCATCTGCTCTGCCCTTTGAGGGCAATGTCGACACCAAAGTGGGGGTCACAGCACCAGCGATACACTTGGATACTCCAGCTCCTTGCCCAGGGGCTGGCGAGCCGCAATGGCGAGCCCGGTCTGCACAAACGAGGGTGGGCTCCCCACCGCCCTGACGGACACRTGGCGATGGAGGTACGATGGAAGTGTTTCACCCCATTGTGGGCCCTTTAGACTGTCCATCCTGGTAATTCTGGGTTCGTGTAAAGGCACAGAAGTGCTCCGGGTACGCAGCCGGGGCACGGCTCCATCACCCTGTGCCTTACCAACAGCAAGCAAGAGACAACCTTGACCCCAAGACCCAACCAAGAAGCACCAACAGAAGACATCAAATCCAGTTACACCTTGCACTTCTGCTGAAATACAATCATCGGAGCAAGCAAGCGGCAAGGGCATGGAGATCAGCTGGACCCAGGAGGAAAAGCAACCACTGCTTTGCCATCCTCTGTGCGAGCAGCTAGCCCGCTCCGGGGGGAGGAAGGACATGCAATCCCATCATCATCAGTGCATCCTCGGAGTGAGCGGACAGTAAGTAGTCTGAAGGATGGAACGGGTGAAAGAGGAGCTTTCCCCTCTCTTTGCCCCTACTTGCCTTCTGGTCCGTGATAACTCAGCCGCCCACCTGGCTGGGCTCGGGCAGTCACTGGAGCCGGCGCGGCGTTCCCCTGGGACACGAGCACAGGCTGGGCACGCTCGCTGCCCGCGGCTCCCCTGGTCCTCACTGCCAGCGCCCTGCCACGGCCACCCTGCCAGCCCGGGGACACTGAAGCGCTCAGCGGTGGCTGTGCTCTGCTCAGCAAGAGATGGCTCCTCGGGGCCAGCGGGTGCTCGCAGGCAAGGGGTGGGAAGGAGCGAATTTTGCTCCAACCTCGAGAGCTGCCGTCCCGGCGGGTGACCCAGCAGGGGCTCTGCAGGTCCCCAGCACGCAGGCACCGCTGGCACAAGCACGCTGCGGTCCGTGCGCAGGCAGTGAAGCAGCTCTTGCCGAGAGCCCCGCCGGGGTCCCAGGCACGYGTCGGGCTCCTGCCGAGCCCAAAGGGGCCGGCAGCGCGGGGACGTGCCCCCCAGCAAGCCCCACAGCCCCTCCACACCGCCGGCTGGGTCGCGTGTGCTGCGAGGAGGCCAGCTGAGGCAAACACTGAGATTACTCAATTTTCGAATTAAATCAAGGTCCTAGGGGTCTTCTAAAAATCCAAGCTCCACATCCATTTGTCTCCTTAAATACAAACAACAGGGGTTTGAGTCCATTTCCCACTAGGGCAGAGATTGATCTCTCCTGCCCCCCTCCCCTGAGCCCCCCTGGCCATGCCACCCTCTAAGCACTTCTGCAGCTGGCCGAGCTGCTCGGCGGGAGCAGCTTTCTGTTTGTTTCGGGTTTTCTGGGGGGAAAGGAACAGACCACAAACAGGAGGGACCTCACTGCCGAACATGCCTGCCCCTTTCCTCCCCACTGCTGACCACAGCTGCCCTGGCCTCGCACGTGGGCATCCCCATCGAAGGTGCTCCGGGTGCACGGAATCTTCCAGGTCTCGGTGCCGCTCCCCGGGCTGGCGCTGGCAGTGGGAGGGAGGGGGGAAGCAGGGCACCCCCACTCCTCCCGGTGCCTCTCAGGGTTAGCTGCCTGGCTCGCCTTCCCGCAGCCCAGTCCAGGGGACATGGAGGTTTGCAGAATATGCAAACCTGGGGTCTTGCTCTCTCAGCCTGTGCCTCTTGGTGGGCTCCAGGGCTATGCTGGGCAGTAAGAAGTATGCTGCCCATCCCATGGGGTGGGGGCAGGCAGGAATATGTTGATGGTGGAGGAGGAAGGCCACCACAGCCCGGCACTCTCGCTGGGGTGATGTGCAGCTCTCCTCTCCTTTGGCTCCAGGACAGAGCCTCTTCACTAGAGGGAACCAGCCAGGGTCATCACGTCTCTTTTCCCTCCTGGGCTGGTTTTGGCTGGGATAGAGTTAATTTTCTCCACAGTAGCTAGTATGGGGCTATGCTTTGGATTTGTGCTGAAAACAGGGTTGATAACACAGGGATGTTTTCGTTACTGCTGAGCAGTGCTTACACACAGTCAAGGCCTTTTCTGCTCCTCACCCCACCCCCCCACCAACAAGGAATTGGGAGGGGACACAGCCGGGACAGCTGACCCCAACGGACCAAAGGGACATCCCATACCGTATGACGTCATGCTCAGCATATAAAGCTGGGGGAAGAAGAAAGAAGTGGGGGGATGTTCGGAGTGATGGCATTTGTCTTCCCAAGTCACCGTCACGCGTGATGGAGCCCTGCTTTCCTGGGGATGGCTGAACCCCTGCCTGCCGATGGGAAGGAGTGAAGGAATTCCTTGTTTTGCTTTGCTTGCGTACGTGGCTTTTGCTTTACCTATTAAACTGCCTTTATCTCAACCTGTGAGTTTTCTCACTTTTACCCTTCTGATTCTCTCCCCACCCCACTGGGGGGGAGTGAGGGAGCAGCTGGGTGGGGCTTAGTTGTCGGCTGGGGTTAAACCACGACATCTCCCATCACATGCACTCAACAGCATCCTGCCCTCAAGGTGTCAGGGGCATTTTGCCAGCAGAAAGCCCCGCGACAGACAGAAACTCTCTGCTGTTGGGCCTGGCCAGCCACTGACACTGGTGGAGGTTTCTTCCACAGCCCTGCACTGGAGAATCTCCTCCAGCTTCGTCTGGACACAGCAGTGGAGGGACCGTTGCTTTGACCACGCTGTGGTGTCTGCACTTCTGCAGAGCACAAGTGAAGATGTGGGCAGACGGCATCAATCAAAATAAGATGCAGGTTCCAGAGACATCCAGAGAAGTCACTGCCAAGGTCACAGCTTCTCTGTCTCTTTACATCTCTTCAACTCATGTTGTGAGCGTTTAGGCTGAAGAGCAATGGAGCTATAACAGCAATGGTGCTATAAACCTACTTGGACTACTTTAATCTCACCAGCTGACTGGGACCGGTGGAGAGAGGACTCCAGCATTGCCTCTGTTCCAGCAAGCAGTCCTTCCTCTCTGAAACCTTCCACCCACATCAGCCATGACTGCTATGAAAAAGCCATTCAACAAAGCCCTTCAAAAGGTGCTTGGACTTTCAAACACATTTCCTTGACCCTGAGAAGCTCCTTGCCCACCTCAGCACTGCCAAAGTCCCCAGCCAGGCTGCAGCTATCGGCGACCGTGCAAGTTCTCTGACCAACGCTCTTAAACCACAGAGGGAAACAGAAACACCTCCTAGCAGGGGCTCAATCTGTAGTTTTCTTGCACGCAAGAAGGAAAAGAGGGGCCATCAATAACTGGCAGTGCCCTGCTCTGGGCACCCGAGACGCTGTTCCTCCCCACTGCTGGGAGCAGGACTGGGGAGACAGACCAAACCCCTGCTGATCACACACAGCTGAGAGTTTCCTTAAGCTTACAGCACAAATGCCTCCGGACAAACGTTCCCTGGGCAGCAAAGCTGACTCCCGGAGCCCTTCTAAATTTCAAGCCCTTGCTTCAATGCAAGAAGAAAACAGCAGTTCCCAATGACATGGAAATAAAGAGTTTTCCAACTTACTTCACGTGGGYAAACCAATATATATTTTCACCTAATCTCCCTCTTGGAAATGGTCAGTTTTAGCTGAAATCAAACGTGCATACAACAAAAATTCACAAATCAGCCCAAGGCAGACGCCCAGCATGGAAACTTAAACCCCAGCACTTAAGAGTCTGGCAAGGTCATCAGGAACCGAGAACATGGCCTTGTACCGTGCCGTAGTTGTAAATTTTAAAAAGTGCCTAACTCACTGCACTGAGGCAGWTGAAAAGACAAACCTACTAAAAAAAGCCACACGTGCTGAAGTGGGCAAAATGTCTTTACCTGTGTCTTGCCTCATCTCTGCTGCTAGGCTTATACAGGAAAACTTTCAGGAAACTTTATAGATGTTAGTATCCACCTTATTAATGACCTTGCTTTCTCTTTGTACCTGTATATAATTATCTATGTGAACATATATGAAAAGAGAAAGATCTTCACTATTTACAATTATTATTTTTTTAATACTATGGGGGAATTGGGATCTGCTTGCAGTTCCCGCAAGGTCAGCAATTGCTGTATCGATTTAGTATTATCCACATAAACGGGGAAAAGCAGGCAGGGGAGCGCTCAGCTGTGGACGCTGTGCTCGGAGGTGCAGGACTTGGCTCAGCCCAGGCATCTGCAAATCTTGTTTAYGCTACAGCCAAACGCCACTCTGCTACTGCCTGGGACCCCCCCAGGCCTCCTACTTGATGCTGAGAAAGGACATTTCATCACCCGGACCGTGCATGAGATGCTCCTGACGGCACCTGCCCTTTGGGAGCCTATCCCGGTGCGCAGAGCGAGGTAGCGGATTAAGCCGGCRGCTTTCCGGCAGGCTGGCGGTGGACCAGGGCACACCGCTGGGTCTCGGTGACAGGGTGATGCCGCCGTGGTGGTGGCAGCTTCCCACCGCCCCTAGACCCCTTTCCCTTTTGTGGTCCCCCTCCCTCCCCGCTCATGAGGGAAGGCGAGGGAAGGCCATGCCCCTGCCCTTGCCGGCATCCCTCGTCCCCGAGCTCGCGATGCCACGAGAGGCATGGGGGCACGTTCTCACGCAGGCAGCACTAACCCCGCACCAAACCAGCCTCTCCAGGGCACGGGCATGGCTATCGTCAGCTCCATCTCCTCCAGAGGCGGGTGCAGCTTTGYCCAGCCCAGGCCACCCAGCAAAACCTCCAGTGCTGGGAGGCGAGGTTTGTGCCGCGGTGGCAGCCAGCCCCTCCGGCAGCGGTGGATTACAGCCCCCAGGCACTGGGACTTGTCCCTGCCCAYGGGGCCGAAGGGCAGCAGGGGGAGGAGAGGGAGAGAGAGAARTATCCTGCAGGAGAGAGGCTGATGGAGAGAAGGGTGAGGAGCAAGCTGRGGAGGAGGGGATGGAGGGAACAGGACAGCAGAGCAGATGAAGGGTGGTAAGAAGTGAGCGAGAAGGGGAAAGGAAAGTGCTGGAGCTGACGCAAAACAAGRGATTCATGTTGAGGGAATGGGAATGGCCAGGAAAGAGGAGGGAGAGGGAAGGCGCTCCCTGTGTCCTGCTGCAGCAAGGGTGGGGATGGGCTGCAGGGACGGCGGGGGATGAGAGGGCCTGCCATCAAGAGAAGCCCACAGCCAAAACAACGAGACCCATCCCCACTGCATGCCGGGGGTCAGAGAGGGAAGCGTGCACCCATCTGCCCCCCCACCCCTAACCCACCACTGTGGATGGAGCAAGGTGACCTGTTCTGGCACGTGCCGCTCGCTGCCAGCTCCYGGTGTCCCCACAGCACCTGCTCCGRCAGCATCCTCCGTCCTGCAGCCTCCCGAATCCCTCACCCTGCCACCTCCGGCCCCGGCACCGCTGATGGAGGGCACCCTGGGACGACGAGGCGGCAGACTCACACACAGCACCCCCGCACAGACAGACTCCCCGGGGGTGCCCCTCCGCCTCTGGGTGAGCAGGTGGAGGGAGGAGGAGGAGGGATGCATTGAACGCAGCCCTCTGGAAGACGACTGGGGATTCTCTTGCTTGGTTGCTTCATTGGAGTTTTGGGTTTTTTGCGTGTGTGTTTGCTGGTTTTCCCGGCGCCTCAGCAGAAAGCACAATGCGGGCTGTCCTCCAGCTGCAGCTGACGGGGCCAGCCCTCCGCATGAGCCAGGGGAGGGAAGGCAGGAGGCTGCTGCTGGTGAAACACAGGCTCCAGCTCCCCAGGACAAGGAGACGCCCCAAGCGAGCCCGGCAGGGCAGGCAGCGTYGGCAGGGCTGGGGGGACATTTGAGGAGGACGAGGAGGGGACCTTGCAGCCAGGGCCAGACAGGCAGGGTGGCACTGTCACCTGGGCGCAGGGCTAGGAAGGGGAGCTGGTGGTGAGCAGAGTCCATGGAGATCCCCCAGATCCTGCTGGGCTCTGCTTGCTTTCGTTGTTACCCCTTCCCCGCTGGCTAACCTACCTCTCGTACCCCAAAAGGAACTATCTTCTTGCAGATTACTGCTGGGAAGCGCATCTTTCTTGCCTGAAGGAAACCAACTTTCCCACCGCTCTCCCTTACCCGCGATGCCTCATCCCAGCACTGCCTTGGTCATGCCGATAACAACAGGTCAATGTCTACACAAGAATCGCCCAGCGGGAAGAGCAGGCATTGCTTGGGAAAGGATGCAGGATGAGAAAATAGTGGGAGAAAGGGAGTTTGGGGAAAAGAGCTGGAAAGAGAGAAGAACCGAGGTACGGAAGTCAGGCACGGCTGCCCGGAAGAACCAGGAGGGTTGATAGATGGGAAAGCAGGAACAACATCAAGAGGTAGACAAGGAGGGACAGTCCCCATAAGGGACTTGGGTGCCAGGAGAAACRTGGGAGCTCTTTTGCCTGGGGATCTGGGAAGGGGGTGAAGCATCATTCCTGGTGGTCACACCTCCACGTGCTAGGATTGCTTCCCGACCTGCAGCCCTCTGCGTCCCACCCACAGCCGCTGCACGCTGGCTCACTCCAGGCATCTTAAYCAAGTGCAGGCTCAGTGCTAGTGAGTGACTTTACGCAGGTCTGTCATTTTTGGACTTGGGATTGGAGTTAGAGGGCTGCAGGTGGGGGGGATGTGCGGGGCAGCAGCAAGCTGAGAAAGTGGGAAATCAATCTCCATAGGATTAACACTGAAGATCTTGCAGGAGGCAGAGGAGCCCAGCCCCAGGGAAGGGTGACCTCCAGCCTGCTGGTCCCTCCTGGAGTAACAGTGACCTCCTGTGGCTGCGGGACTGTCCCGAGGGGCTGGTTTTTCCCTCCCTCTGCACCGGCGCTTTGCAAAGCCACGCTGGAGCCCTGCAGGGCTTTGGCCACCCCTCGCACAGCTACGGCTGAGATCTCAAAGCCAGGAGTGAAAGACTGATCTGGCTCCTAAGACCCCTTTGCAGGACACGTCCCGCACACCGGGGTCTGCTGTGGATCAACACCAGGAATGACCATGGCCCTGGCTGCTTACAGCATTGCCTTCACCGTACTGAAGACACGGAGACACAGGTCTGAAGGGCTGTAGGTGATGGGCAGCAGGATCTGCCAGCTCCATCGCTGACACCATCCTGAAGCGTTCCCCACCAAACACGCACACGAAAACATTGCCCCGCGCCGGGGAACCCAACATTTATGCAGAGACTGAGGAAGGCAGACTTGAGAGGTGACTAAGGCAGGATCAGAGTGGTGGAGCTGGTCCGWCACCGGCTCACTCACCTCCCTGGTATCGTTGTCCTGGATCAGAGCGTACAGAGGCACCACTCGGTTGATCTCCAGCAGAACCGGCGTAGGGCTGAGCTGCTCCTTGCCGGGGCGCCGGCACAAATGGCAAGTAGATGGGCAGCGCCCTTTCTCCTCGCAGTGAATCTCCACACCTGAGATGAGGTGGTCATCAGACAGCATCTGTGCTGTCAGCAGGCCTGAGAGATAGGTGATGAAGGGCATGGATTTCAACTCCTTCTTGTTCCCAAGCTCAGTTGTTTCTGGTTTAGGGAGAGGGAAGAAACCAAACAACATTAAATAAATCTCAGCACAGTCATCTTCCCAAACCCAAACTTTGCTGCAGCCAGGATAAACACAGCTGCTGAAGGTGTAGGCCAGGTGGAAACCAGAAAGGTCAAGGAGAGAAGGAGAAAAACAGGACTTGCAGGTCACTGCTTGGGAGTGAGTAGAAAGTGTGAGCATTTCCAGACAAGCACTTCTAGACTGACAGAACTGACCGTGTTCTCCTTCCTTTTTGTAACCTGCATATTCACTTTCAGCACTTCAAAATGAAACAAAACCACCCAAGTATATYGTCCCTGCGAAAGAGAAACCTCTCCAAAGGAACCAGGTCAAAGAGCTGAGTGCCCTCACCCCCACCCCAATGCCAGCCCTCTCTAGTCCCTGTGGTCCTTAGCATTCTCTTTTGGGTGACACATTATCCAGGGCACTGAGACGGACCCAAAGGAGGCTGCAAAGAGACGACACTGTGGGATGAAGCCCCTTGGCAGAGAGGGTAAGCGGGTACCGGAACAAACTCACCACACGGGGAATAGACGGAGGCGTTACCAAAACCAAACTGTCAACACTCTGCTTTCAGGAAATATTCAGGCCTTTGAAACCMATTGTGAAACTTCCTGGTGGTCTTAACCACAAGGCAATAAACCCAGAGAGCCTTACTTYGTTTTGCCTTGGTCCAAACGCTCGCTAAGGACAAGGAAAGTATCGCACCTGGTGATACCCTGAGCAAAGGAGACAGGACCCCCATCTTTGTCCTGTACACTTCTATTTAAACTCTTTATCTATAGACACTCCTCTTGGGTTGATCCAAGAAGGAAGGCTCAACCTTCATAGCCTGGTGATGGGCCTACAGAAGAAAAGCCTTTCTCCATCCTATGCCCGAATGAGGCTCCCAACACCATGAGCTGGATGGCTGTTGCCTCCAGCAACAACCTCCCTGTCCCAAGAAGGAGCTGTAGAGGAACAAGGATTGTCTCAATGCCCTCGGCTTGCAGTGACATGCAGCTGATCTGGCAAGGCACTAGTCAATTAGAAATACAAGTAAACACAGTATTCATTCATGACTCCCGAAGCCCTTCAGGCTAGGGACAGCCCTTCCCTGCTGTCTGGCTGTCAGGGAACACTTCTGTGCACGGGATCAAAGCTGTCATGGGAAGAACGAGCAAATTCCAACCAACCCGTCTTTCAATGGGATAAAAGGGGGCAGTTGCTAAGATAAAATAAACAAGGCTGTGAGGAGATATCTCAACATCTAGGGAGACACTGGTGTACACAGACGTGGAAAATGAGAGTTGGAGCTGGTTCGTGGAGAGATTATTTTCTGGAAGAGTAGCTCCAGGCAACTTCAAGCCTCGCAAGCCATGAAGCCATGATAAACTGGGTGCCTCACGAAAAAGCAAAGCTACAAGGTGATACCATGAGCCTCTGCTCACTCCTGAGTAAGAGTAACATTTTTTTAACATTGCTACTAAACTACTTTTAGAAGAGAAAGAAGGAGATGGCAATGACAATTCTGGGCTACAAAGCTTCTTCACCAGAGCTCAAGCAGTGATTCTAGCCATCCTCCATGGGGAAGGAAGTTTTGGAGCCATGCTTTAAGGGAGAACATGAACGTAGAGCTGAAGAGAAAGTGGAATCAGTTATCTCATAATTGGCAATAGAATATCAAACCTTCCTTCCTGAATTATTTGCCTTATAGCTAAGAATTACGGACCACTAGCATCAAATGCCTGGATGTGTCCTTAACACAGGCTATGGCTTAGCCTAAGCTTAGCTAAGGCTTGTCTGGCGATGTGGCACACAGTTTCAAGCCTTTCTAATAGGCTTTCTGAAAATCATTGTTCAAATCGCACATACAGGCTTCCACCAACACCTGGAAGAAGACCTGGAGACAGCCCAGGCTGGATGGGCAGCCTGGTCCAGCTCTGGGAATGCCTCCTTGAAGGCTCCATTCCAAGCTGTCTGCTCTGGGCTTCTGCCCCCGTGTCACCCGTCCTCTCTGTGCTGAAGCACAGGGCACAGGACGCGTGTGCACACAGTGCTTGTGGGCTCAGGTGCTCTTCCAGTACAAACAAGGAGTAAGGGGTGGGATAAATAAGCAGGAAGAGCAACTTCCCCTGGTCCTCCTCAGTTACGGTCTGTGTTTGCAAGGAGCAAGCTGAGGCAAGTAAGGAGTAAATTAAACCTCTGAGCAAGAATTTTCCTCTGCAGGAGAGCACGAGCTCCGGGGGCACCCAGCTTGTGTACTCAACTGTCTCCCTGCATTGCCCCGTGCTGAGGGACAACCCAGCTGGAAGAGCTTACACTCAAGTGTTTGCATTAGCTGCCCCGTCCGGGAATACAGATGAAGCTCCGTGCAGACGTGCTCCACCGGACGTGTCACCTTGGGGAAGGAGAGGACAGGGTTTCCCTGCAAATGGTGGGCTAGACAAGGAGAGGTKTCCTCCAGCGTCCACCCTGACAACACACCCCCTTTAGCAAGAAAAGAAAATGAACACGAGCTCATCCAAGATATCCTGCACAGCCCGCTGCCTCCTTTGCCCATCACTCCCAAGAAAGGGCACTGTAGCTGGGGGTGATGGAGGTGGTGGTTTCAAGAGCTTCCAAAGGGACTGGCATGAAAGTGAGGGTCCCTCCTTTCTCCTGAAGGAAACCCAGACGGAGCAAAGCCATTTCAGGAGCAGCAGTCATCAAATGGAGCTGCACAGRGGAAAGCAGAGAGGTCTGCAAATAAAGTAAGGTAGAAAACTGTGAGTAGCACAGCTCCCCTGCCACAGCAGCCACGCACTCAGCAGCAGCAGATTTACCGTGGAGCCTGGTGACTCATGGCAGGCTTGTCAGCAGAGCAGACTTCATAGGTAAGGTGGAAACGGCTGTCTGCATTTAATCCTCTTTGTAACAGGTGAAGCCCCAGTCACTTTGGGGAAAAGGATGGCTTTGTAGACTGGATTCCTGGGGACGTAAGGGGTTACTGTAGCCGAACTTACTGGTTAGCGTGCTGGCAAGGGTGTTCCCTTGTACCGAAAAGGCTCTGGGTACAACTCCAAAGGAGGAAAATGAAATAGCACGTGGCTCAGCAGAGGGAGACAGGCTTCACTGCCAAATTGCCAGCTCTCATCCAGAAGAGCACTTGGAAGCCATCAGCACTGGATAGCAATTCCTGGTAGCTTTTGTGGAACAAGCTTTGGGGGCTTAAGTACAGGCCTAACAAAATACACCCCGTTTCTGCTATTAAAACCTATCTGAGAGTGCCAGCTGCACACCTTGCTTGTGAGCCAGCTCCTCCAGAGCTGGGGAGAGGCAGTGAGCAGGAACTGCTGTTCCTCATCTGCTTGCTCAGAAGGTGGAAAGCATCAGCTCCAGGTGCCTTCAGGACTGCACTCATCCCTAGAAAGCTGGCAATTTCCTTGATGGAGACTGTGCTTCCTTCTCTTCCCATCCACATCACCCACCACTTGCAGCATCTCACAGAGGAGTTATTCAGATCTAGGAGGTATTTTCCCCCAAAACACACTCCTTTATTCCTGGACCTGCCATWGCAACTGTAGCCCCGGGAGAAGGGATCGAGGTCCCTCTATCTCCCTCTCTCCTACCTCTGAGATGAGTTTTGGTTATTTGCTCAGCTGCCTGCATGCAAGGAGGGGGCTTGGGGGCCAGCTTGTTCTCCCCATGGCAAACCCGACAGTGAACTGGAGAAACCCCACGTATTCCTGGAGGCTCGGTCTGGCTTTTATTATCTAGTCGCTGTACAGCGTTTGTCAGCGCTGAGGCCCAGCTGACTGGCTTCTTCTCAAATGAAAATACGGGCAGCCCAACCCTATTCCTGATGAAGTCAAAGCAAGTTTTGGCCATTGGATTGGAGAGAATCAGACCCAGATCCTGCAACGTACCACTGCAATGCCATCTCCAGCTGCCAGTGAAACCAACAGAAACACTCCTGTTGTCTTCCCTGCAAGCTGGGTCCAGTCCAGAGTAAGTAAACCCAGCTTTAGCGTTCAGGTCCACATTGCACGACCCCATGTCGAACTGGATAACCTCCCAGGGCACTCGGATTGCTCTTGCAAAACCCCTGCTTGGCTCCCTGGGAAGGGCTTTGCAGGTGACCACTGCTAGAGTGCTCCAAAGGTCCGTTCTGGCAGGAGATGAGGCTTGGCTGCAGGGGCTGCAGCGCAGCAGCAGCAGCGAGGGTAGAGGGATTCCTTATCAGCCCTTGCATCTGAACATGCTTTCCTAACGCTGCTGGCGACTCAGTTGAATCCTGGCAACATCTGTTTGGAAGCACAGCGCCGCGGATGTGGTTAGACGCATCACGGCAACTTGTGGGAGTTATTAGTTTGTTTGTTTGTCTGAAATATGTATTTAAAAAAAAACCAACAACACAACAAAACAAATAAAGTAACAGCCTTCCGCTAAGCGTCAAGCCTTGCGTAAGAAAGGGAGGATGAGTGGCGCAGGGTGCGCAGAGGTACCGCTCGCCGGTTGGGGTGCCTGGCTCTGTCTCTGAGCTCCACCAGGATTTAATAACCCCACAGCACGAGGTGACTGCCTGCACAGTGCGCAGGGGTCCCTGCTCGGGATGCAGCAGTTGCAGATGTGGGGAAACGCTTCCAGCGTTACCAGCAGCACCTCCTAGTGCTTGGACAAGAGGGAAGCATGATAACACCACTACTATAACAATAACAAAAACATAATACCTAATTCTTTTGTATTGGAGAGCTATTTTGTCTYGAGAGCTCCCAGGAGATCATGGGTTTGCCAGTGGTCCAGCATTTTATACAGCGCCTCTTCCAAATGATCCCAAGTCATTCCAAAACTGGGAATCACTCCACTCACCACAAGAATGCAGCCACATCAGGGGTAGGATGTGGTAGCTCTTCAACAGCAGAAAAGCTTGGAACAAGGAGAGGAAAAGGTTCTCCAGCTGAAGGCGTAGAGGGAATGTCAGGAACAGACCCAGGTAGGGATTCCTCCAGGCTCAGCAGGTTAACCCTGCCAACACCGACAGGCTGCTCAGCTGGGCCTGATTTGGACCTGGATTTTGCATTTCATGCAAGGCAGATGTAATGCTGGTCCACCTCCCCTTTACACCACCCTCCGGMTGGACAGACCTACTGCCACCACGGGCAGGGCAGCGGGGATTTATGGCCAATACACATCTGCTGGCACAGGCTGCCCGTTTATTACCTGGTGGAATAATACCCCATTTGTTGGCAAATCCATCACAAGGGAGTTAGAAAGAAAATCAATAAATGTGTTTGCCTGAGAATTTCTCTTGCAGTGAGATATTGTCAGTGCGGTAACCAACAGGTCTATGAAGAGTTTGGACAGATTTAACACTGCCCGCTGTTAGTGATAGGCAAACACTGCTCGGGGCTGTGAGGAAGGCGTAAGAACAATGTCCGGGAGAGCCAGCAGTGCTCCCCTGTCACACGCATCCACTTGTGCGAGAAGCGCGGGTGCCAGCCCCCGCTGCTGCCCAGGAAATGCCGTACGGGCAGCGGCTCAGCCCGGCTGTGCCRAACCGCCCAACAGCCAGCAGCGCCCGTGTCCCCGGGGCTCACGCGTGGGCTGGGGCAAGGGAGGGCTCACCTAGGAACCGCTACCCCTCTTTTGGGGGAACGCAGCCGTCCCGCGGCACGGCAGCCTGCGTGGGAAGCCGGGGTGAAGGCATGACTACAGGCTGCCTGGGAGGGACGCAGCACGCCAGTGCAGACCCCAGAAGRGTGCACGCTGGGGCTTGCAAGCAACCGCAGGCGCGCGCCCGTGGGGCACCCCCGCTGAGCCCCCCCCCGAGCAGCTGGGGGGGCCCGGGGCGTGGGGCCCTGCCACCGGCGTGGCCGCGGGGCAGTTGTGGCCACCGCGGTCCGTGAGGACCTGCTGCCCTCTCGTGGCATCGCAGGAGGATGGCTCTCGGGCGGGAGATCCTGCCACCGCTCGCTCTGCCGCTGTCACCCCACAGCCCCTCTGCGGGGACCTCCCGGGCCTCATCCTGAGSGGAGCCCCACGCCTYGGAAAGACGAGGCAACCCAAATGCRTAACACCCCTGAGTGCCAACACGTGATGACCTCCTAAATGCGATGGTGTGTGACCCCTTTTCTCCCTCCGTTATGCCTGGAGAGCCCCACGCTGCCAGCTGCCAGCCCCTACCCCCTGGCAGCCTCCCTCTGCAAGCCCCCCTCCCCCTGCCGATGCTCTGACTGCTGCTCCCAGCTGATTAACGTAACTCAATTAAACACAGAACCCCGCRGACTCGGAGTGCCCCAACGCCCAACCGCAAGGAGTGGCCAGAGAGCCGCACCGCCGGGCTYGTGGCCCAGCGGCATGCGTGACCCCTGCCTGCCCGCGGGAGCCCCCCTGCCCTGGGGCTGATCCCGAAGGYACCGGCAAGGAGAAATCCGGAGGCAGACCATCTCCTCTGCCCGCAGGTCAGACAGGCAGGCTCTGCAGTAACCTCAGCTTCAGATGAGACAGTTACAGACTTGCAAGCCTGTGGTATTAAAAAATCCCAGGAGGGCTTTCAGAGACCACTGATAAACSTCTGTAAAAGGGGACGGTGCAGGCATCACCGGTGAGCTCGCTTTATCAAAGGAACTAGCCCTGCGGAGCCCTGCACGGTCCCCGCTGCCACCCTGCTGCCTGTGCCAGCTCTCTCAGGAAGAGCARCTGAAGCCCTGCCCTGCTCATCCGACCCTCAGCAGCATCTCAGTGCTYGCCCCCCTGCCTCTGAGCCACTACGGCCCCGCAAGGACGGCTCCATGACCCCCCAAATCGCTGCTGCCGCCCCGCACGGGCTGCTGTGTAAGACCCGTATCTGCAGCTGGCTCCCTCCCTGCTCCAAYGCACCCGCACACCCATTTCCCACGGGATGTCCAAGATCTACCAAATCCTGCCAGCTGGATGGCCGTCAGTATGGGGCAGCCCCTCAGGACACGCCACCCTGCCAGGGGGTCGGGGTTCAGCCTCCTCATCCTTCCTTCATGGCACAGGGTACCCATACTCCGACATGCTGGGTAGCATCACTGGCTCATCATTATCACTTCTAACCAAATCCAGAGACTCATTTGTTTTCTCCCCAGGAAGCATTAAAAGCTTATTTTCTTATTCCTACCATTATTTTTCCCTCAAATTGTTCATTTCCAGGTGTGCTCTCACAAAATCTGCCAGACCACCCTGGTTCAATGCTAATGTCCACTTTTATTCACTGGAAAATACATCGGAGCCAAAAGAATGTTTCCCTGGTGATGCCAGGAGCCGGGAGTGAACCCCGTGTCCCCTCCCTGGGCACAGCAACACCCTCAGGGAGCCACTGGTGCCCGGGGGGTCCCACTGAGGTTTGCTGCTGAGGGCCTGAGCACGGCATGGAACAGGAGACTGTAAATCTCACTCATTTTCTTTTGCAACCCTGGTCAGGCTTTGCATCTGCTCTCTCTGMCTTTGAGTGCATCCGCTGCCCACATTGCTGATCCCTGCTGCTTCTGATCACTGCGCGGGTGTAGATCCCTTCCAACTGAACTATTTTATTCTATTGTAAATAGAAAAAAGTAGAAAAAAAATACCAAAAMCAGAAGGTGGCAAGAATTGCTGCATTATGCTAGTGCTTTCCTCAGCGCTGGTTGGTAGCTGCTGGAGCGAGTGAGCAAGCAACACTGGAAACGTGCTGCAGCTTTCGCTGAAAGGTCTTGGCACGGCCCCACAGCTGCTGGCACGGCGCCGGCTGCGCTGCACTCCCGCCCGGGCACGCAGGCGGAGAGGCCACGGGCAGGGTTTATGGGAAATGGTTAAACGGAGGGCTCACCTCCTCCCCAGGCAGCAAACTCCTCGGAGCCTCCAGACCTTCTCCTGCACATCAGCCTGTGAGCAGGGCTGACTGCGGGGCACTGCAGTGATCCTGGCAGCACTGTTGGTGTGTGAAGGACACGGCTCCCTTGGACCCGCCTGCCCAGGCCTGGGCTTCTCCCTGCTCCCACAGRGGAAGCCCCAAGCCCCGACACTTCCCGATCTGCTGGGCAGCCCCAGGGGGTCACAGCAAAACTGGTCTCTCYGCCACCCGTAAAGCCGTCTCACGATGGATGAGCGGAAGCCGAGCTGGAACAGGACCAGCGTTACTGACGGCCCTTACAGCAGCACGACCCTGAGAAACGCCAGGGCAGAGCAAACCCCTGCCTCCGGCTACCGCTGCCCGCCTGCAGGCAGCGTGAGAGCCCCTCTGACGGGCGGAGAGGTCAGAAATAAAGGCTGGAGGGACGAGGAGGGACGACGGGGGAAGAGGCAGGAGGGAAATGACCGATTCTATGATTAATGACTCCGCTCGTTAGTCCTGTGGGGGTGTAATGGACATGCCATCCTTTGCTACCTCCCAGGCGTGAGCAGAGGAGTCGAATGCAACACAAGCTCTCCTCTGACCGAGGGCAAATCCCTTAACTGCTCSATTCCCCACGAACCGATGAACTCCTGCCTGCGCCACGGCAGCTGCACTGACCGCTGGCCACCAGTGCAGAATCGGGGACACTGTGGGAAAGGAATTAATATCAACGAGGACGTGCCCTGAGCAAGTCCTTGCATAAGCAACTGCARCTGCCTATCTATTCACTGACGATATTTATGCACATCTCCCAATCAACTGATTACATTTGCTATTCTCTACCTAAAAATAGTCCTTTTTGTCCTGGGAGTCCACGGGCTGCTCCAACGCAGTTTATGAAAGGGACCAAGAAAGACRTATTTTCAATAGGTGACGCAAAACCCGACATATCCCGGTCCCAGGGAAGGGGGAAGGGAAGGGGCTGCTCCGGCAGCAGCACTGCCTGGTCAGGGACAGCACACGGACCAACCTGCGAGTGACAGAACTGCGTGTAATAAAACAGAAAAAATAATAAAAAAAAACATGTTTCCGTTTCCTTTTTTTCTGTTAACTTTCTCCGACAGACACAGCTACAGCACCGGCGCGGCGCAGGGAGCCCGGCCGACCTGGGAGCTCCCCGGGCCGGCAGCTCCCTGCTCCAGCCCCCGGCGGGGGCAGGCCCGGGACCGGCCTGCGGGCCCTCCGCCCGCCCTGCCCGATCTTCCCGGCCGGTGGGCGGGACCCCCCGCACCCCCGCGGCCTCTCCTCCTCCGCCGGCCCCGCTCCCCGCCCGCAGCCCCGCTGCCGGCCCCGGCCCCAGGCCGCCTCCCGGGACTCCATCTCCCGGCATGCTCCGCGGCCCGGC
>JASVER010000051.1:2994697-3111570 GCA_030449065.1 Oceanodroma leucorhoa
GGGGGGGGGGGGCAGGAGGGGGCTCGTCGTGCCGTTAAACCGGCAGTTAGTGCCGAGGCGAGCGTCCCGTGCGGCCGGTAACGCGCGTCTGCCCGAGCGCCCGCCCGCTGCCTCCGGGCCGGGGCCGTCGGCGACATCGAATGGCTTCGGGCGGGAGACGCTGCGGGCGTTCGCTTTGAGCCGGAGCCCCAAAGCCCTCTGTTGTCGCGCTGGTTTCGTGCTCGTCACCCAAATATCGCCATAAACGCTGCAGGAAAAAAGTCGCAACACAGATTTCTGCAGCTTTACCCTATTATTTTCCCTTGGTAATGACACCAGCTACGAATGACAAGTGAAGCTAGCTGCCTCACCACACGCGCTAACTAAAAACTACAGAGTGAGAAGAGAAACTACGGCAGGAAATTTTTCTGAATGYAAGGAGACCAAACTCACATAATGTACAGAGTTTTACAGCTTGATCCTCAGCTGAGGCTTTCTCTAATACCCTGCTCTGCGTCAGAGGAACTGCCTCGGGAGGACTGACACGCAAGAACAACTCGCTGTTAAGGAAACTTCCGTGAAGGCACGGCCGAGTGCCAGATAAAGATAAAAGTGCAGCAGTAAAAATAATTTCACGTTGCTAAGGCGCATGCTGGCATTCCGATAAAAGGGGTTTATGTATGAAAAGAATGTCGTACAAATCATCTTTCTAAAAACCGAACCTAACTTAAAACTAAACAAAATCCCCTCTGACATGTTCTTTAATGAAAATACTTGTTTTAAAGGTAGCTTTTTATGTAACTCTCTGGTGTCTGTGCTGCTCCCTCATCCTTCCCTAAGCAAGTCTTTTGACATATTTCCAAGGAAAATAAGAATAATGGATCTGGTATCCTGTGTTTCATTTTTAAAAATCATTTTAAAATACAGATTTTTCATCCCTCAGAGGAAGGTTTCTGATCTACATGGCAGTSCCCAGGCTTCTGCTTCCCCAGCTGAGATATATGCTAAGAATAAAAGGGAATRTATTCAGTGCCAGCGGCTGCAAGCGCCTGGACTGCCGCTGCTCCCCAGGCGCCGGGGATGTGATATTCATCGTGCCACCGTCGAGCCAAGGATCAGATCCCAGCTTGGTACTTGGAGATTCTGCTACGCCACTGAATCCTTTCCCGAAATGTGGGCTTTAAAGGACTGTGGATTGCAGCTGATAAATTAAAATTTTTTTTTTTTTTTTCTTCCCTCTATGAACATAAAGAACTTTTCTTCATGGCGGTTGTCTTCTTCCACTTGAGCGAATGATAAACTGAAATACAGTGAACCTTTCTGTCTGAAATACTCCCAGGGATGAAGCAGGCAAACCCAGCGGTGAAGCGAGAGYGCTGCAAGCATGCAGCCATTATTCAGAAAAAGCTGTCTGTTCACATCCCTCTGTGACCATCTCTTCATTTTAAAGACTAACTACTTCCTTCTCCTCCTCTCCCCCTAGAAGAAATGTTTTCTTCCCCATTTCTTTTAATGGCTAAGCAATGCAATAGCAAAGGTATTGAAACCCAGTCTACTGAATAATAACTTAATGATGTGAACCCTGTTCTGTTCCTTTTGAATGGATGGCTGCTTTAGCAAGAGAGCTGGTGGGACCTGCTCCCTGCTGTGAGGGATGTGAGGATGGAGAAACCTGGATTGAAGCTGAACGGCAACCAGAGTGGTATAAAACTGAACCAGAATACAAGAATGAGGTCAACGCTGCAAGATTGTGAAATAAGGAGAAATTATATGCAATTAAGCTAAGTTCAAGAACTAATAGYGAACACTTGTAGTATATATTAACGACTGTTTGGAGTTGTCTGTTAACTCCATTATTGCTAATACCTGCTAGAATACTGCCGCGTCTCTCTCTTTAATTTGCATGCTGAAGCATGATGCAGCATGGCAGAGGTTAATGAAATGCACTGGCGTAAAATCTTYGCTGTGTGTTTTCAGTACATACAGTCATTCCCAGAATGAGTGGAAGCTGASAAATCATTCCTTCTAGTTTCACTTTCTGGCAAACATGAAACCTTGGAAATTTATKTTGGCTATCTAGAAAAGCAGAGTAAAACAACCACATTTATTTCGTTCGTATCTGATGTCACATCTGAATGCAGGTCTCCAGAGGTGATATATTAATGTCCTAAAGCATTGCACCATCTGGTTCCTCTTTTGATGCGCAACATTTTGAATGCTTGGTTTAATCTCCCTGAGTTTCAGTAAATTATGTAAACTCGGAGGCTTGGCAGCAGGAGATGGGCACCATGAGGAGATGATTCAGTCATCAATATCTATGGGGCTTCCTTATTGCTGCCATTACACTTCTTTCAGTTCTACTTATAAATTTTGCAAGTGAATAAATTCATYGCACTAGGAGCTGCAAGTTAGTTTTGAAATTTGCCCACTCTGAGATTAGCAATGACTAATCCATCCTTTCCAAACGTGGAAAAGCTAAGTGGGCTTCTTTTTTCCGGGGTTGGGTGATAAATCAGAAATGAATTGCATGTATATGTAACTGTTGGTGATGACATAAATTACATTTCTTTTTTTTTCTTTCTGGACAGAATCGAAGCTCCTTGGAACAGATGCAAATACAAGACTTTGCACCRGCTAAAGCTGCCTTGGAAAGCCATGGCTGTCGCCCCTCATCTCAACTCGGATGCACTCCGAGAGGTCCTGGAGTGCCCCATTTGCATGGAGTCCTTCACTGAGGAGCACCTGAGACCCAAGCTCTTACACTGCGGGCACACCATCTGCAAACAGTGCTTGGAGAAACTCCTAGCAAACAGCATTAATGGGATACGGTGCCCCTTTTGCAGCAAAATCACGCGGATCACAAGCTTAGCTCAGCTGACTGACAATCTTACTGTGCTGAAGATCATAGACACCACTGGACTGGGGGAAGTGGTGGGTCTTCTCATGTGCAAGGCCTGTGGGAGAAGGTTGCCAAGACACTTTTGCAAGAGCTGTAGCATGGTTTTATGTGAGCCGTGCAAGGAGACATCACACATGCCCCAAGGGCATAGAGTCATTGCTATCAAAGAGGCTGCTGAAGAGCGTAGGAGGGAATTTGGGACRAGGCTTGCCAGACTTCGGGAGCTCATGGGTGATCTGCAGAAAAGAAAAGCATCTCTGGAGGGTGTTTCGAGAGACCTGCAATCTAGATACAAAGCAGTTCTGCAAGATTACAGCAAAGAAGAGCGCAAGATCCAGGAAGAACTGGCCAGGTCACGGAAGTTCTTCACCACCTCTTTGTCTGAAGTGGAGAAGGTAAATAATCAGGTAATGGAGGAGCAAGCTTATCTGCTGAACTTAGCAGAAGTGCAGATAATGTCTCGCTGTGACTATTTCCTTGCCAAAATAAAGCAGGGAGATATAGCTCTCTTGGAGGAGGCAGCAGACGAGGAAGAACCAGAACTGACAAACAGTCTCCCAAGGGAGCTGACTCTTCAAGAGGTCGAACTCCTTAAGGTGAGCCACGTGGGACCACTGCAGATCGGGCAGGTGGTGAAGAAACCCCGGACTGTTAACATGGAGGAATCGCTCATGGAAACTGCAGCATCCTCATCGGCATCATTTAGGGAGCCTGACTTGGTGCAAGAAGAGGCCAGCTGCACACCGAATTCCTCACCAGCCAAGCCAAGGATGCCTGAAGCAGCCACGAGCATCCAGCAGTGTCACTTCATCAAGAAGATGGGCTCCAAGGGCAGCCTGCCAGGGATGTTTAATCTCCCCGTCAGCCTACACGTCACCCTGCAAGGAGAGGTGCTCGTGGCAGACCGAGGCAATTTCCGAATCCAGGTTTTCACCCGCAAGGGCTTTCTGAAGGAGATCCGCCGGAGCCCTAGCGGAATCGATAGCTTTGTATTGAGTTTCCTTGGAGCAGACTTGCCCAATTTGACTCCCCTTTCTGTCACCATGAACTGCCATGGCCTGATAGGTGTGACTGACAGCTACGATAACTCTGTCAAGGTCTACACCATGGATGGCCATTGCGTGGCATGTCACCGGAGCCAGCTAAGCAAGCCCTGGGGCATCGCCGCCCTGCCTTCCGGGCAGTTTGTAGTGACCGACGTGGAAGGAGGGAAACTCTGGTGTTTCACGGTGGACCGCGGCGTGGGGGTAGTGAAGTACAGTTGCTTATGTAGCGCAGTGCGCCCCAAGTTTGTCACCTGCGATGCTGAAGGGACCATATACTTTACTCAAGGGCTGGGGCTTAACCTGGAAAACCGGCAGTACGAACACCATTTAGAAGGAGGCTTTTCAATTGGCTCCGTCGGCCCAGATGGGCAGCTGGGACGCCAGATTAGCCACTTCTTCTCAGAGAATGAGGATTTCAGGTGCATTGCTGGCATGTGTGTCGATGCCAGGGGAGACCTCATTGTTGCTGACAGCAGCCGTAAAGAAATCCTGCATTTTCCTAAAGGAGGGGGCTATAATATCTTAATCCGGGAAGGACTCACCTGTCCCGTCGGTATCGCCATTACTCCCAAAGGGCAGCTGCTGGTGCTGGACTGTTGGGATCATTGCATTAAGATCTACAGTTACCATCTGAGAAGATATTCCACCCCTTAAAGGCATGTCTCTAGGTAAAGCCCCTTTTGGCAGCAGAGGTTCTTCCAGCCTCGTTGCAATCTGACGGGAACCAGTGTCAAGCGTTGAGGAAGATTGTGCCATAACCGAAGGGTGTCTGGCACAGAGGCCGTCATGTTTTGTGTTTAGAAACAAAATAGCTTACGTGGTGGTGGTCTGCTTTTTCTTCTTTTTTATATAAAATCCGTACAATAAAAAAGAACAAGTGTGAGGGAAAGGATCCATCCTTCTGGAGTATTGGTTCCTTGCTACATGACTGGTCACTCCATAAACCTTCTCACCTCCTTTCGCCACATCTACACTTCCAGCTTCAACTATTGTATCTTTCTTTGTGCCATAAACACTGACCGACTGCTCTAAATCACCTTCCCTTAGAGGACTAGAGAGGCAATCCTCTCCTTGCTGTGGTACTCGCAAGGAACTGGGTAGCAGTTGTCTGGGCAACTACTAGAGAAAGCAATTTCTGATTGCAGCACTGCATAAAACGAAATAGCCCTCTTAAACTGCGGGGAGATGGAGCTTTACTTTCAAACTGACAAGGGAGAGTTTTTTCTCTCTGTTTTTCTGGTATTCAGGAGATCGCCCCTGTCGTGCCATTTGTGAACCGTGTCTGTTCAATGTGAAGTGAGTACTGTGCAATCATAGGAGACTGAGCTGAGCCAGAAAACTGCCCTCTGATGGCAACTGGGTTTTTATTACTACTAAGAGTTCTGGTAGGTAGAAGGGGGTAAAAAGGGAGGGGGCTGGAGGGAAAAAACCAAACAGGGGAAACCTACAGTTGATATTAACTGTTGTTTTATTATTAAATGTATCCTGGAAACTGTCTTTGGAAGGTATGTCTGGTATCTAAAGCTTCATGGGGAGGGGTGAAGGGCTGGGGGAATAAGACTGGGAGATTGTAGTAAATGAGATTAAATGCAACATATTGTATGTTCACCTGCACTTCACTATTCTGCATTCCGGACCATTGCATTTAGCAATAGGTTTCCACTCACCTGCACTTTGTATGTGCAAGCTACTCACGGCTGAGATGGGGATGGGGCGGGGGCTGTTTTGCTTTTCTTTTTTTAATACTTGGAAGCACGTCCATTGGTGCACTGCCTTTTTTTTCCCTTGCACAGCAAAACACTACGATCCTCAGATTTTTATGTTTTTTTTTACGGCACCAGCAGGCACCAGAGTTCATGTTCATCACGGCTTTGGGCCAAATGAAGCACAAAACTGCAGCTGTGTGAACCAAGGCCCCCACAGTGCTGCTCTCCTGGCTGATAAATGTGTACCTCAGTGTGGTGCTGCTCGCCTAGAATAGTTTATTGAAGGAAAGATGCATTTAAATAGGGCACAGTGGTAGCATGTTAATCTGCCACAGATAATAGTTACACTGCAGTGCATTTATTTGTTGCTATCAACGATGTAGTTGCAAATTTGGGGGCACGACAGACAATATAAGAGCTGACTATGGTGGCTGCCATGCTACAGCAAATTGTTTGCTACTTGTGCTACAACATGTATGCAACAGGTGATTTTTTTTTAAGCTCCCATATACTTTCCCCTACTGAAACAGCAAAGTAAAATAGGCTTCAGAGCCATTGCTGCTCCACCCAGTTGTTTGGCAGTTACAGGGTTTGCAGAAGAAGCGCTGGGAGGAGATTTTAGTGGGATTTTGTTTTTTTTCTCTCCCTGTTCTGCTCAGCCAAAGCTCTGAAGAGGGCCAGCACCACAAACACCCAGCTGTGTGATGGAGCTGCCGCTCCATCAGGGCAACTTCCGATTTYTCTCGCTATAATTTGCTGGAAAAAGCTTGCGGAGAAGGGAGTAGGAGCTAAGACACCAACATGGCAGGTGGTGCTGAGGGAGCTGGAAGGAGTTGAACCCCCYCTTCCCTCCTGAGCTGCTCCGCGTGTTTGCCCAGGCTACCAACTCGCACGTCGTTATGTACATTCTCTGCTTCTCTTTTTTGGGTGGGAGGGGGCAGTTGCCTAAGGTATGTAATCTGGGGAGCCGATCTCATCTTGCATGTATGTTTTTGGGAGATGATGACTGTTACTGGGCTGTTCTGCAGTTAATTRCATTGTAACTCAAGGCATTTTTTCCAGTATTATGGTAATGGCAGTTCCTCTCCTATTGATCTCTTTTAAACATTTCTCCTGTTTCTAAGAACTGCTCCAAGCAGGAAGCTACCGTGGACCTGAATAATTGAAGCAATATTATCTATGATAATACGTACCTCTGTCATTTTCTGTTCCAATGGATTGTGKTTTTTTTTTTTGCAATAAACATCACACTATTAGCAATAACATTTCCTGGAGTGCTTGAAGGGACATAGAAGCTGGTTCAGTAAACTGAGCAGTTGGTTACCCCAGCCTGTTCCTGGTTACACAGTTCAAACAAAGCGTCTGTCATCTGTTTCTCACTCAGAGATTCAAGAAAAATAGCACTGCCCTGTGATAACACTGGTGGGCCAGGACACTGCGATCGGTGCCTGGGGGTGGCTGTCGCCTGCGGCTCTTCTTCTAGTCTTGGCTTTCAGGGAAAAAGAAAACCTGCTGTCCCTCGCCCAGGGCATGCACGTCCCCTGACAAAACTCGATAGTGACTGTGAGATGATTTTGCAGAGCTATATTTCTTGCCGTGGTTCCCCCACACAATGTTGTGATCGTCTGCCAAACGAGATGAAATGGAGTAATTAAGGATTGTGATGAAATAGTTTGGCTTCTGCTCTCTACCTGGAGAAAGAGCTTGTCTGGTTATACATATGTGTTTGGTTTTTAAAGATTGTGTAATAAAGGAAAAATTGATCCAATTAAAAGTGCATTGCAAACGGCTCATTTTCTTATTAAAAACACTTCATCTCCTCCCTTCRGTGGCAGATCGGTTTTTACGGCCCGTGGGGATTAGACTTGGGAACAAAATGGCTACAAGGCCCCTTTTAAGCCGTCAGGTTGTGGAGGATAAATCTGACCTCCTTGGCAGGTCTCACCTAACTTTATCTGGCACTTCCCTACCCACCTCATAAACAAATCCTAGAGTTTCATACCTTAATTCACGCCAGTACTCCCACAAGGGCAATATCTTCCTTTTCACCGCAGCCGATACCTGGTGTTTTAAAGGTCTGGTCCGAATTCACTGGCACCGAGGGCTCAGTCACGGGCGCGGAAGCCTGGCTGCAGGCTTCAGCACCCACGTCCCTGGCTCATCGAGGGCCCTTCTGGCTCAGCCCTGCCCTGCTGTAGAGGTGACGTATTCGCTGGGGCTGGCAGGAGGGCTGCTGTGAGGGTTCACCTATTATTCTGGATAATTTTGATAAATAAATGCTGCAAAAAGTCGTTCTCGAAACTGTATTTAGGTGGAGCCAAAGGAGAGCTAAGCAATTCGCCACTCAGCATTCAAAGGCGGCAGTACGTCAGCAGCACGTGCGGGTTCTCCCCGGTCCCGCTACCCAGCTGGGTTTGCTGATCTGGGTGAAGGTTTTTATCACTTGGGCTCTTCTCAGATGATACGAAGCAGCTCTTTAAACAGATACAAGTTGCTGCTTTATCAAACGTATATGATCCTTGCAGAGCAACTGCTGCGCTGGTGCTGTTGGACTTACCCTGCCGTTTTATGAGAAGTTATGATTTCTTAGGGTAGCGGCAACTAAGCAGCGAACATTTGTTCTGGGCAGCAACCGACAGCCGGGGTTTCTAAAGGGATGAGGGGGAGAGGCTGTTTCTTAATCAAAGGGGGCAGAGCTACAAAAGTAAAAATAAAGCCAGATGCTTCGAGTCTTTTCTATTGTATAGCTTAAGTGATTTTTCTGGGTCATTACTCAATGCGAGGATTTAAAGTTATTTCATTTTGCACAACTAATTACTTGCCTAGCAATTCTGGATTACAATGAGCAGTGCATAAGGTCATTTAGCAGACTGAGTCACAGCACATATTTCAGTCTAAACTAAATTTCACAGCAACCAGCTAGATTGTTTTTTCCTCCTCCGAACAAAATGTCAAAATCTGAGGTTTTGAAATAAATATAATGACATAAACTGCAAGCAGTAAGAGTGTTACAAAGGTAATAGAGTGGTTGTTTATAGGAACAGATCTCAAGGACAGGGAAATTCTATGCGCTTCACTTATGACCAAGCAGGTATAAGGGAAAGCCAT
This sequence comes from Oceanodroma leucorhoa, assembly GCA_030449065.1. Classification (NCBI taxonomy): domain Eukaryota; kingdom Metazoa; phylum Chordata; class Aves; order Procellariiformes; genus Oceanodroma; species Oceanodroma leucorhoa. The sequence continues at coordinate 3,003,436 of JASVER010000051.1, forward strand.
TATCTCCTTTAGTAGATGCAAAGCTTGCCTTACAGCTTTCTTAATGCACCTGATTGTGTCTAGAAAATGAAAACTAAAGGTTCCCGTGGACTAGTTCAATCTTAATTGTGTTACGGCAGTACCAGACCTGAGGGGAGATGAATGAGACCTTGAGAGGACAGAAGGGATCCACAGACCCTACACAGAAGAATACCGACTGCTATTTTAGCAGAGCTCGAGGCTGTGTGCTTAGAGCAGCTTGTATTTTACGAAGATCTTTTGTCTAAACCACTGAGTTCACAAGAAAGCACGAAAACTGTAACCTCTTAAAGGTAAGTACAACCAATGACATAGGGTCCAAGAGAAGAGAAGCAAGTATTGGGGAGGCTGCYGGGCAGAAAGCTTTAGGGAATGTGACAGGACCTGTCAGGGCACAGCCCCTCCGTGGACTGTTTTAATATAAGACGTGTTACTGAGAGGGAACATCTTTCACATCTGTAGCAGCCACTGTCAAAGCTCAGCTTGCTGAACGCCCAGTGTGGCCAGGAAACCTCAGCCAAGGAAACTCTAGCTAGACATCATAGGAAATGCAAGAAAACCAAACATTTCACTCACCTCAGACCTAAAGCACTACTGCAACMTAACAGTGGGGTAGTGAAACCCCCTCAATCTCCTCCACCCGTGCACAGCACATCCCGAGCCCATCAGCACCCCTCCCCGCTCCCCAGCTGCGCATCTCCCAGGTCCTCGGTGGCAAGGGAGAGGAGCTCCCGCAGGCCTGCGTGCTCCTCTACGGCAGCACGCCACCGCCACACCGCTCCTTTTTCCAGCTTTTCCCAGCTGGAGAACAAAAGTCTCCCACGCTGCGGCTCAGCTAGTCTGCACCATGTGAAGGAAAAAAGCTGTCACTCAAACGCTTGACAAGATGAGACCCTCCGCATTACGTCTGATAACGTCTCCATTTTCTCTAAGTGCCGGAGCACTTACAGACATTTGTTCTGCATTTTGTGTATCGCAATGGGAACGAGCAAGCTAGAACAGCTCTTGGGGGAATCCCACCGGGGCTGTCAGATTTTGCTATCAGAGCAGCTCTTCCCTTTCCCTAACCAAGCTCTYCTCCTCCTCCTCCTCCTCCTCATCCAGCCAGACCGAGGGGCCACAGAGCAACCAGGTCTCTCATAAACCTTTAGCAGGGACTGAAGCAGTCCCTGGCAGGTGGATTTGCTGGATGGAGGATCGCTGTCTTTCCTCCTGTACGTTTTGTAAGTGTCTTTGTGGTGGGTTGACCCCCATCCTCTACCTCCAGTTTTATCGCTGAGCRTGGCATTACACGGTGTGGAATAGCCCAGTTTGGGTCAGCTGTCCTGGCTGTGTCCCCCAACCTCTTGCACACCCCAGCTTATTCACCGTGGGGACAGAGTGGGAAAGAGAGGAAGCCCGGCCACTGTGCCAGCACTGCTCAGCAGCAGCCAACCCTCTGGGGTGTTATCAACGCTGGTTTAGCCACAAATCCAAAGCACAGCACCACAGGGGCTGTGATGAAGCCAGTTCACTCCACCCCGGCCAGGACCCAGCACATTCTTACACGCAACGGGAGGTGGCCGGGGGCGTCGCGTTTGCCCCAGCTGCCAAACGAAGATGCTCACACAATTGGTACGAACTTAATGAGGTGCTGTCAGCAWTAAATGCTGGCTTTGATGGGGGAGAAAACCAATGCGGGCTCCCGTGGCACAGATCAATGGMTGGGTCAATCTCAAGGTCCCTGCTYAGAGGCCACTCCGATGAGTTAAAGCAGTGCTTGGCTGCACAGAGCGAGAGCAAGCAGCCCAGAAAACGGGCTTGTAATCATACTGCATGGAATAAAATCGGGGTTTGGTTTGGTTTGCTCACGGGCTAACGCAGTTCCTAGAGGGAAGCCTGGGGGATGTTTCCACGTCTGCCCTGGAAGGAGCGCGGTGCTTGGCATGCCGCAGCCGCGTGGGCAGGCAGCCGTGCCCCCGTGCCTCTCTTGTTTGCAGGATTCGCTCCTGCAAATCCTTAGGAACAAGGGTGGGAGGCTCCCTCGCCTCCCCCCAGCACACACCTTATCTAGTTGCAGGAGGAAGGGGAACATTTTGCRTTTCGACAGGCAGAGCACCCTGCGAACACCGGTGGTGCCTGCAGCCTGCCCGTCCCGGCGGGGCGGTGGGTCCAAGCAGMGAGAAGGCACCAACTTTCTGCTGTCCCTGGCGAGAGCCGGATCACTTTCTCCTCCGTTTGGCTGAAAGAAGCACTCTGCAGACACCGACCCACGTCAGGGCTGCCGTGCCGGCTGCGAGCGCAGCGATGGGGCTGCTCCAGCTTCGGCAGAGAGCCAGCGCCTGGCCCGGCGCTTTACAAGGAGTCCGGCTGCCAGCGGCGCGGTCTCCTCTTCGAGACCATGTTTTCAATTAGGGCTCGACGTGCAGATTGTGCGCTTTATTGGCGAAGGCCTCCTCTTGAGGCCTGCCGATTGATTTATGAAGTTGATTAAAATATTAAAATAATTTTGTGCGATGCTGCAAACACACCGCAATGTGCATTTTTATCATATTTGGTGCCGTTCCAATTAGCTCGAGACTCTCCTCTCCCCCTCCTCTTCTGACCTGCTTTGTTCGCTAACAAATTACAGTTATCTTGGCCTTACTTTTGTATTTATTAGAGGTGATGCATATGTGCGCTCTCTGAGGAGTTCRGAAACGGGCTGGCTAGCAGCCGGGAGCCCGGCGGGCCAGGGCTGTTTCCGAGTGGAGAAGGCATCCAGAACTGTCTAGCTGGAGCTATTTATTCAGATCCTCCTTATGTCACTGGCAAAATGAGGGTAGATCAGTGGAGAAGCTGGGAATAAAATCCATCTACCACAAACAGCAAGCTCTTTCTCTTAGCTAACTGGGGTTTCTCCAGGAGAGAGCCCTGGGTTTCCCGTGACACCTTCTTCTCTGTCCACAGAGCCGATCTCCTCCGGTATCAGCAAGAGCCCTGAACACCCTCCATGTCCTTCCAAGAGCATTTTCTGGCCATCAAAGAGCTAAGTACAACACTGGTCCCCTCTGCAGTACCGATGGCCCCRAAGCTCCACCTCACCGACCCCACCAGCTACCAAAGCCACAGACGGAGCCACACACGAAGAACAAGGTCGGAGCCTTCTCTAAACACCGCATGGTCAGAAATTAAATGCTTATGTCCAGACATTACATGCAAAACCCCCGGGGGATCCCTGGGGTCCCACCAGTGCTCTGGTGCTTCGCGGGCGGTGGGGAAGGATGCCCCGCGTGCCCCCAGCGTGCCGGGGCAGCCCTGCGAGCGGCACGGGGTGGGCACGGCTCCAGGGGCGCGGGTGGGAGCCGGGTAGGGAGCGAGGGAGCCCGCCTCGGCCAGCTGCATACCATGGACTAAAAAGGAAATTATTTTGTCAGCGAGGCACTGCTCGCCTTCAGGCCCCGTGCCACCGCGGGGCTTTGCGGTTGAGCCCTGGGAACCGCCGCTGCCCCCGGCCGGGGAGAAGGTGGGGGCTCAGAAACGGGACATATTTCACCACTGGATGAAGTGTTGTCACCGTTCATCTCCCCCCTGGCCCCAGCACCGTGAAACAGCAGCGATGCTCACGCTGGGCTCAGACTGCAGCATCCACCTCTCGTTCCCACCCGGCATTTCTGGAGAAACCCCGCGTCTGCGGTGACAGTGCTGGGACCACGGAGCCACTCCGGGTCTGCTCCCGACCGACACGTTTGCCCAGGGATTGCAGGGAGCGCACCTGAATGATTAATAACATCGCGAGTATGTAAACAACACACCTCCACGATGCTTTCTCCTGCTAAACAGGGGCATTGCTCTGGCAAACTTCATTTATCACTATTTAAAACCCAAACAAACAAGTACAGGGTGTTATAAATACGCTTACAAGACGAGCTGCGCTGGGAAGACAGAGGAAAAAAATGAGCAGAAAGCGATGGAGGCGACGGGCAGGAGCACATCTCCGTCTGCCGGCTTGCACCAAACGAGGCCGCTCTCGGCAGCGCCCGCGGGGCAGGATGCAAGCGCCTTTACAGCCTCCGTTACCATCAGCCCTACGACAGGCTCTATGAAACACCACAGATGTTTTCCAACAGAAAAAGATCAGACCCGGGGAATATCCCCAGCTCCCTGGAGGAGAGAGATGAATTGGCAARTGGAAGGCTAGAGCGATAAGGGAGTTTTTATAAACATAACCTAATTGTATTACTTCAAAGTCCTGAAGTTTATTGCCCTGTTTAATGATGTGTCTCGTTATTTATGGTGTAGCACAATGAGTCTGCTATTGATTTAATACACTTCCTTAAAGACCGTCATTGTCACAAGCAATAAAACGAAGCCATTCTGAAACAGCTCAATTATGTCACATCTCCATCACCCGACCCCCAGCAMCCCCGGCGTGCGGGGGCCTCCGCGGAGGGGCTGGGGGCAGGTGGTGAAGCGGGTCCCCCCGGGGAAGGATGGAGCCGGAGTGCGGCGGCTGAAGGGCAGGMGGAGGCAGGACATGTTTGCCTGGCTCAGGGATGCTGCCCACGGACGTACGCCACCACCTCCTGCCGCTGGGCACCCAGTTTGGTACGGGTCTCCCGTCTGYGCCCACTAACCAGCGCGGTGATGGTGTATGCACAGGGGAGAGGGGGGGATGGATGGAAAACAGCACGAACRATAACCGGTATTTGCGTCCCTGCCCGTTTCCGCCGCCCTCCTCACCTTTCTGGTACTGGAGCCAGAGCTGCTGCTGGACCTTCTTGCTGGGGAAGTGGATGGTGCAGCTGAACTCGGAGCCGTACAGTGCCTCCGCGATGTAGTGGGAGCCAAACTGCTGGATGAAGGAGAGCAGCTCCTCCCGGCTGCTGTCCTTGTTCAGGATCTTCAGGATGTTGGCGAAGCCTGTGGGAGGGAGGCAGGAGATGGGCAGGTCGGCCAGGCAGGGCTGCCAGCCACAGCCCGGGGGGAAGGAGGCCCCAGAGATCCCCTGCTCGAGACATACAAGTCCCCACGTGGGTGCAAAGCGCAGTTCCTCCTCTCTTGCCTCCACACTCTACATGATCCTTTGGAATCCACAACCTGCTATTTACCCCAGGCTGTGGCTCTGGCGTCCTTCTACGATTCTTCTCCCTCAGAGATTTCTCAAATCAATTTGTAGGGATGTACGTGTGRACGCATGTGTGCACAGACACACATCCCCCACGCACGCCCCCCCTCCCACCAGCTCCATCCCGTTTTGCAGGCTGCTGGGACATCATCAACGCCCTCCCCAGAGGGTGTGCTCGGCCTTTGCTTTGCAGTAACCATCACCAGAGACCTTCTCCCGGTGCAATTTATTACAGATTGCACTGCAGACCATCCCCAGTGTAAATACCCTGCACAACCAACCACTATTTTTAGGAAAGCTGGAGACAGCCCAGAGGGACACACGGGATGTGCGGCAGCTCCGTGGGTGCGCAAGGGTCGGGGCACCGATCTCTTGAGCAACACGCTGCAGCGCCCGWGCAGACAGCGGGGACTGCTGTCATGGGACAAGGACACGGACCCTCACTGCTCTACAGAGATGAAATATCATGGAGGCATTGGTGACTRCACAGCGCCTTGGCACCATTTAGAGCTGGCTGATATCATTGTTTTGGTTCAATGGTGGAACTGAAAACATACTGCAAGAAAATACGTTATAACTGTCACCAAAATGAGGTTATCTGGCTGGTTGGTTGGTTGGTTTATTGAAGGAGAAGGCTGGTTTAATAAAAAAGCTAYAAGAATTCATTTTGAGCTGAACCCACACATTTTGTTCAGCTCCGAGCAGGTTATTTTGTTCTGGGGCTGTGCAGCCTGTCTGCACTAAATCTTTTTTTTTTTTCTTTCCCCATTTAAAAACAGGTTGATTTTTAAATAAAAAATGCTGTTTTGAAATGAAAAGGCAAAACATTTCAGGTCGCAACAAAATATTTCAGCATTTCTGAAACAAAATGTGTAGCTATAAAAACATGGAAGTGAAATGTTTTGACGTTTCCAGGATCCTCCTGCCCGCCCCTTCTTCATCTGTGACTCCCTGCTCTATATGACACACATTTACAAGTGCTTTGGGTCCTTTTGAAACCCCATTTTTTCAAGAACTTACTGTTTGTATGTAAGACAGCCACCCCCATGTGAATCCTCCCCGTAGTGTTGCTTATTAGCTTGATCCTGGCTCTGACCCCAGCTCTYGCTTTGTGCAACTGAGCTGCACAAACTCCTGCCTCCGGTTCCCCCCCCTGTAAAAAGGAGGAAAATCTCCCTGCCTGCCTCTGCAGCGGCGCTGGGAGCGCGAGTTACTGCCCGAGCAGAGCCTGGAGGTGGAAAATGGTGGTGAGACGCTCCGCACGACTGTGCCTTGGGGCAGAAGACCACCACCCACCCACCCACCCACGCAGACACGTGTCTCCTCGCCGCTAGCAACCCTCACCTGCAGAGAGAGTGATGGAGCTGAGCTTCACCCTGTAGAGGTTGCTCCTGACCCGCCAGTGCTGCACCATGGGGTAGCCCATCGCCTCGTCGTACTTGATGTCCCCTGCAAAGGAAGAGCCAGCGCTCAGCCCCTGCCGACCCGGCTTCATGCTCTCACCGAGCAATTGCTTTGCTACACGCCGCAGGGGCGAGAAACAGGATGGTAGCAGGGATGGCAASCTCCTCCGGCGGTCACGCCATGGGGTCCCCAGGCATCGCGGTGGCATGCTGCGGCTGCCAGGAGCTCGCGGGGATGGAGATGCTGCCTTGCCGKGCCGGGGTGGACTCGCACAGCCCGTACGCTACTCCTACCCAAGGGATGCRGGAGGGACGCCGTGAAGGTCCCCGAGATGCTGGGGGTGCTGATGTCCCTTGGGGACCACGCTGGGATCCAGGGTGGGAGAAGGGGCTCTTGCTGCTGCGCTTGTCCCCAGCGGGGGCTGAGCCCGGGGGCAGCTCGTACCGGTGAGAAGCTGGAGGTYGGGAAGGGGCTCCGAGAGGACGCCGCGGCACTGCTCCTCCACGGGCAGCGGGATCACCATGAGGCCGTCGGCCAGCTGGGGGAAGTCCTTGATGAAGTTATTCTCCCTGCAGAGAGAAAAAGACAACTGCAAAGCAACGATGCAGGCCACGGCCAGGCAGGGGGGCCGAGCCGCCCCGGTGGCACGGGGACAGATGGCTCAGGAGGGCAAGGGACATCTCCTGCAAGCCGGAGACCTAACAGGGGATGGGGTTTGCAGCCCCCGCTGCCAGCCGCTCCTGGCTCCGCAGCCCTCCGAGGTGATGCTTAACGAGCTCCCTGGGGACGGTGGCTCCGTTAGCTCTCCAGCGGCTGCTCTCAGCCCGGGGACCYGGCCACTGGTTTTGGCCTGGATTTTCGAAGGGTGCCACTGGAGAGGGGGCAGACAGCAGCAAGGAGAGAGGGACGGCTGCTACACCCCAAAGCTGCCCCTTTCCACTGCCTGCAGCATCTTCCCAGTACGGGACCGTGACCAAGCACCAGAGCAAGCCCCGCTGGGCTCCCCATCCCAGGCAGCATCACCGCCCCCAYGGCTTTACCCCCGGATGACTGGCTCTCCAAAAGGAGGAACGGGTACATTTATAGACAGACACCAAAAAAAAAAAAAGCCGGCGCGTGCAGCTCATGGTGTGATTTTACCACACATGTGGGATCTTTTCTAACCTTGGCAGGTATAACATTGTATAATAGGCCCCTAATGAATTGTTTCTAGAACAACGATACTGGGGAAATTATTTGAAATGGTGAACAGACAGGTCTCTGGGAGACGAGCCTCCCCCGGCAAGCGAAAGTCCTCATGCCTGCGCAAAGGAAATGGGAGGGGGTGGTTTAAATATTGATCTTGGAGCCAAAATATAGGCCAGGAGGCTCTGCGTCCTCCGGGTGCAGAGACAAAAGGGCAGCTGAGCAGAAAAAAGGGAGGTTCCTGCAAAACCAGGTCAGCCCCAGGAGCTGGGGGGAGGCTCAGGCTGGCACCGCCTGCCCCAGCTGCATTTTTCTGAATAGATTTTCCTTTAAACAGCTGCTGGGTTCACCCCCCTTCCCCAGTTTTACCCCCTGCAGCTCGTCCCTGGGAGGGATGCTCCATCATCCCATGATCATCTCGCAAGTGGGGACACCTTGGACATCTCCAAGGGTCCCGCTGCAGCGAGACGCTGGGCTGGTGGAGCACTTCCCCGGAGCCCTCCCGCTGCTCCAGGGTCAGGATACAGCCACTGCAACCTGTCCCGGTGACAAGCAGGAGGCCGTAGCCCGGTGCAACCAGCCTGGGGATGCTCCCGGCCCCGAGGCGGGCGAGGAGCAGTGGGATGAGCAGCTGCAGGTGGGGACACACGAGTGGGGCCGAGCACGGCTGTGCGGGCAGCCCTGCTGCCAGGCAGCAGGCAGCAGCCTGCCTCCACGCTGCACCCTCATCCCAAAGCCACTGGCACCTGACTGCATCTCAAGAGCTTCACTTTAGGCACTGCTGGAGAAAAAGTGGTTGATTTGTCTGAGGGGAAAAGCCTCTCGCTCACACACGTGCTCACAAATCTCCTATTGATCATGCCAGGCGTGGGATCCCCGTGGCGGAGCGGTGCTTTGCTGTTCTGAGCCCTTTGCTGTCTTAGCGATGCAAATGGGGAACTGCAATTACTGCCGGAGCCGGGAGCTGTGCGGGTGGTGGGAAGCAGGGGCTGCAAAATTAGGCAAGTCGGTAGGGAACACGGGAAGGAGTGTGTCGGTGTCTCTGCTGCTCTGCCTCAGCAGAAAAGGGAGAAACGCATCAGTGCTACCAAATCCCAAAGCCCCGGAGAGGCATGATGACGCACCGGGAAAGCGGGATGCAGCTGCGCTGAGCCTGCCGGCCACCCCGGGGCATGGGGACCGTCCCCTCCCTGACGGGTCAGCCCTGCACCCAGGGGTGAGCGCGAGGGCCAGGCAGGTCATGCCAGAAGCCTGTCCAGCCCTGCATCCCACCTCTGAGAGGACCAGGAGGGACAATGACACTGGCTGGCGGCACCTTCCCAAGCACTCTCCCACTGCCCCGCACAAGGGGACAGACCTGGCAGTGCCAGAAGAGCTCAGCCATGGTGGACAGAAACACGCTGCACGGCAGACACCAGAAGACTGCGTTAACCTTGTGCCCTGCACCTGAGCACGGGGCAGAGAAGATGCAAAGAAGCAGCAACTCCTCCTTCCCCCAGGCAAACCCACCCGGACCATCTCACCGACACCATGCCACAAGCCCGGCTCATCTRGGTGGCAGGACAGTCCCCGGGGGCTGGTGGTCCCTACCCGGGCAGCTAAGGAGGGAGAAGCTGGAGGAGACGCACACYGGTGCGAGGGGAACCCGCACGCAGGAGCTGCTGCTCAGCGCTGACACCTCTATGAAAAGGTATTTACCTTACTGGTGCCGCTTGCTGTAATGCTGTTTGCTTTAACTGCTCCACAGTCGAAAGGTCGAGGAAAAACAAGGGGCAAGCGCRAGTCAAGGCATGGGCGTACACACCGGCGCGTGTCCACAATGTGCTCCCGCAACGGGAGGGAGCAGCGGTACAAGACAGGACTTCAGGAGCAGTTCGATGATGCATTTTTGCTACCAAACCTTTCCTGCATCTCCTCCCTCCCTCCCCACCTCCAGCCCCCTGCTCCCTGCCACCCCAAAGCAGGGATGAGCCAAAGCCSCACGGAGGGGAGCACCCACCGGGTGCAGGGTCTGGGCATGGCGCAGCCCCCCTGCAGAGCACTGCCAGCCKGCACCGCGCCGAGCCCTCGCTGCTTCTGCGGGTGCAGGAAGGCAAAGCGGGAGGGCAGATGACGGGGACMCCCAAAACTGCTTGTGCCAGGTGGCTGCTGCCCGCGGCGTGCCCGGCGGCGCGGAGGGCGATGTGCTGCGGAGCCGCAGCCGGCAGAGGGCTGTAGCTCCTTTTCCACTGCGCCTTATTAATAACCCTGCGGCTCGCAGCGCTGCTCGCCGTAGAGGCACAAAAAAAGAGTTTCTGCCAGGCTTTTCTGCTCTCTAGAAGCTCTGATCAAAGCCGACGTGCTCTGTGTGAGGGGCAGGCACACAGACGAGGGGAGGGATGTRACAGCATCCCTGTGCATCCGTCACATGTGCCTCCATCCGGGGCACGGCTGAGCCACCGGCACCTCCGCACGGGGTCACACGTGGGGGTCCATGCTGTTTCCAAGAGGCACGGCAGTGCYTTCGTGACCTCGCGGTTCCTACCAGCCGCAAAGCCAGGTTTATTCCGATGGGATCAGGAAAGAGCCCAGCAAACCCGCCTGCTCCCAGCACCTGCTAGCCCCACAACATCCTCCTCTGTCTCTTGTTCTGCCCCCCAGCATCCCCCCAACACTCACGGAGCAGATGCCCGATACTCGCAGGAGCAGCCAGCACGCTGCTCTCTCCAGCACGACGCACACTGAATCCACCCGTCGACTCGCAGTGCTCTGCTGGTGGGGATCTGAACGTCTCTCAGGGCATTTTGCAGATATTGAGTCATTATACAAAGAAATGCTGTTTCTCCCTCACAGCCCCGGTCCCCAGAAGCATCCAACCCAGAGTACGTCCCTGCCTTGGGAGGGAACTGACTTCCAGCTAAATGAGTCTTGATGCTGGGAAAGGTCAAATGGCCAAAGGCTTTACTGAGCTCTCGTACTGGCAGGGTGGGCTGCGGAGGAAGGCAGTCGCCTGGATTAAACTGAGTTCAAAATCCTGGCTTTGATGGACACTTCGTGTAACCTTGGCCGAGTCATAAAATGCACCCGTTGCCTCGGGTGACACAGATAATGGGCAGCAGCTCCCTCCGTCTCGGGGTGCTGGTGGGGTAAAATTAGCAGCTGCTCAGGTACCAGGAGGAGGGCTCAGGCAGCGAGAGCCTGCTGTGCCGGTGTTCTCCCGTCCTTCCGAAACTAGATTCACAAACTAGAGATGTTTTTGGGGAATCTGACCTTAAATAATACACCCAAGGTCATGCAACACAGTTGTGGTGCGGTGCAGCGTAGGGCTGCACTGCTGTGCTCCGCGGTGCTGGTGTCATCTCACGCAGCCGATGGGAAGCCTCCAAAAGGATCAGGGTCCCACAGCATCCCTCAGCGAAAGGGGGCTTTGGGGGGAGCAGGAGAACCCGACAGAGGCGCTGGGGAGCAGCCGGAGTGCTGTGGTCCTCCTGGATGGGGCCACGGCCCGCCAGGTCCTGGTTCATGGCACGATTCTCCTGAGCTCTGGGGCACCTCGTCCTCTTGCCGAGGCGCTGCAAGCCAGGGCCAAGCTCGCAGTGGGATTTTGGCCCACAGCAGTGAAAGATCAGCTGGTGACTCACATTCATTTCATTTTCCTGTTTGCAAGGCTGTTGGGTGAAGGAGCAGCTTCTCCTCCTCAGCTCAGCCGGCCGTGGCTTCCTCCCCTCGCACTTCGCTCCCGAAGGACATGGCCTCGAGGCCGGACTCTGCCCGCCCACCCTTTCGGAGACCCTCCTTGCTCCTGTACAACTCCCACTGCAAATCCAAGCATCAGCTGGCATGRGGCTGCCACTGACAGCGGATGCACACTCTGCATGGCAGCATCCGGGCAAATATATTCATGAAGGGGTAAAAAAAAAAAAATATAAAATGACCCCACAAGTGATTAGCTGATGCCCTGAAGCGTGAGATTTAATTACCCTTATCTGAGCCAGCACAGATACAAATGTTAATCACATTATCATCCAGCGTGCTTATGTTCAGCAAAGTGACTATGCGAGGACTGCGCTTTCTGCTATGCAAGTCTGAGAGGACGCCTTCTCCGGCAAGAATAATTTATTAATCTTACTTCTTTCTGTCCTGCAATGGCTCGGGAAGAACACGATGGATTTGAGATTATTTAGTGTCAGCTTTTGACCCAACTTTCCCTCGGAGAAGCTTTCCCGCTGGGGTGGCTGCAAGCTCACAAGAGCCCAGCCTGCATCTGACATGGGGACATTCAGAAATAGCTTCTTTTTAGCTTGTCATCACCAAAAAAAAATTGATCTAGAGTCACTGGGAGACAGAAAAGAGGGTGTCCTGTTTCCACAGCCACTTTGGAGAAGGTAAGCACGCCGTAAATCTCCCCCCACCGCGTCTCCGTGACCTCAGGCACTGGTGAATTATAAAGGCTTAATGCAAACCCTCTGAAGCAGCAGTTACTTACTCCAAATTTAATGGTCATTAATTTTAGCAGGGCCCCACTCCTGTATAACGAGGCAGGATAAAAAAGCAGAGATCAGTCAGGYTTTGCCAGGCCCTGGAGCCCCCTCGAGCTCCCCAACTTTCAGCCCTAACCACCGTTTGCAACAATGTGCAGACGGACCGGGCTGCGGGGAGAGAGCAGAGCACCAACCCGGAGCTGCCCGTGCCCCCCGAATCCCCCCGGTGCGGCCACAGCCATCGCCCCCATCCCTCCATCGGCCCCGACGCTGCGGATACGACCTGTCCCCGTCCCTCCCCGCGGTGTCCCCAGCGGGCCCCACTTCAGCGCCAGCAATAAACAGCCTGACAATATTCAATAGCTGCCTTACCCCCTCGGTTCGGGGAGAATTAGCATTTAAATTGAGGTGTTTCGGGGAGGTAAATCACACCGGCRCTGGGGCCGCAGTGCCTGTGGGCACACACGGTGCTCCTCGGGGCCGGCGCATGTGCCCAAAAGCGTGGTGCTCAGCACCATCCCCTCCACGCGCCCTCGGACCGAACCCCAAAACCCTCCACGGGGCTGGGAGCGACCGTGATCCCCCGTCCCACACCCCTCGCTCCCTCTCTCCCGCGGGGCCGGGGCTGCGCGGCGGCGAAGTCACCCGCTCTGTAATGGGGAGGTGTTGAAAAGCTCCGCTGCTGCCGGCAGAATGCCGTGGGCTCCGTCTCGGCGGCTCTTTGATCCCAGCACTGGAATACTAATTGAGGCGCCATGCCAGCACGGCTGCRGGAGGCCCTCGGTGGCACCCTCGGGGCTCCTCTTCCCTCGCCGCACCCGATTTGGGGACACCGAAACATGGGAGGGGACAGCGAGAGCCGCAGGGTGGTGGTGGCTGTCACCAGGGACCGTGGCTGGGAGCAGGAGCTGCAAACCCCACTAGTGCCTGTGCCACCGGGTGTGCGGTGCCGTGCAGGGACCCCAGCCGTGGCACGATGATGGTGACAACCAGCAAATGACATCTGGACATGGGACTTTAAGACCTGGGACAGCAGTGACAGCCGGACAGAAGGATGTGGGCGGTGGGAGCAGCGCTGCTCCCYGGGAGGCAGCAGAGGCAGGGAAGGGGATTCCTTCCCAGTGAATAGTTTATTCACTGTAAAACAGGAATTCAGTTGATCGAAAGCTATTTGTCAACTCCACTTGAACCTGTTGCAGAACCTGAGCAGAGATTTTTTTGGCTGTTGTTTCTTTTAAGTACAAAATAGATGGAGGAATACGAATAGTTGCCACCACCGCGCTGCCAYCACCTCCGTGCCTGCCGGGGGGGCCTGCGCCTCCCCGGTAGCTAAAGGCAAGTCTCAGTGGAGACTGCGACTGCTTTCCCGTTCTCCGTTCGCGCACCAGAACATCAAACTCATTTCACATAATCCAAATCATGCCACTGCTGGTGTTTTAGTTCAGCTGTTGAACCGATAACTTGACTCTCCGCACCACTCATGCCCGAGCTCGGGTCAGCCGCAGCCCCGGGAGTCGCGTGCCCATGTGCATCAGCATCATGCTCCGCCAACGCCGGACCGTTCCAACCTGATTTTCCTACAAATCATCTCCAAACATCCCCCAAACGCTAAAGCCCTCCTCCGGCCCGCACAGCCCCAGTGACACCACTGAGCACGCAGGGAAACCCAGCCAGCAGTGCCCACCACCGTGGCACTGATGGTGAACATCACGCGCAGAGAAAAACTGCAACCTCTCCTGAAGCCATTCCTATAGGAAAGACACAGGAGATGGAGAAGCCAGAGCRATAGGAGCAGAGATCCCCCTCCCGCACCCTGGTGAGCCCCGGAGCAGGCAGCCGGAGGTCCACCACCAGCACATGGCTCTGGCAACACTCAGGTGGAGTGCCCGTGGCCGTGCAGAGGGACCCCAAGAGGCTCCCCAGCCTCTCCCGGCTGCTGGCTCTCAAGATGCCAGGTCCCGGTGACATCTTCAGTGCCCATTTATCATCTTTTATTATCCTCCCCGCCCCGCTCCCCATTATACAGCTRTTTATTTATTCCAGTAAAGTGTGTCTCCTGTGGGTGAAATCCTGCGGTAGGCTGTGGATCTTTCTTCCTGCGGAGTGCCTGTTGGGAACAGGCTGAAACGGAGTGCCGAGCAAAAACAAATTTGGAAAGTTACGGTTCCCACAGCAACGCCTGGCGCCTGTGCAGCAGGCAGCGCGCAGGCACGCAAAGCTGGATTTATGCCTTAATTACGGAGACGGGGCTGCAAGAGCAATCCCATGCAAAGCTCTAGTTTTCAGCCCTTAAACAACTTTGTAAATATACGGATTATACCCTTTGGGATTGAAATTTCCCATGCTTAACCTAAGCTTAAAGGTGATTTTCTGCAAGAAGTTTTAAGAAAAGTCAAAAATCCCCATTTTAGAGTGAGAGGGTGAGGAGGAAAAGCCGACACACCCCCAGCTGGCAAAAGGGAAGAGAGTGACAACCCGTCTCTTGTTTGCCTGTAACTCTGGCACAACTTGCTCCTGGAAGCCCACACCCACAGAGAGCAAATCCCTCGGGAGTCGAATGCATGTGAGCTAGGAGACACAACTTGGTGCAGAAGCTTCCATCATTAACACTCGAACCTGGGGAACACCTAGCTGCATCAGGACCAGAGCCCAAAATACCAGAGTCCACCGACAGTCCCTTCCCCCTGACAGARCAGGCTCCAAGTTCTTTGCATTTACTGCCAGAGACCTCCTCGTTTGATGCTCACATCAACGACAAGCAGCAAGGAAGCTGATGAAATACAACCCAGCGTATGTCTGACCCAACGCTTTCCATCTTTAAGTTGCTATCTCCTTACTACTACCCTGCTCGAGTCACATCACCTAGGTGCATCACATCACCTAGGTGCATCATCGCCCAGAACAAGCCCTTCCACACACACCTCCCTACTCCCTTCCTCCTTCTGCAGGGGCAAAGCAAACGAGCAAGTAGCCAAGACCTCCCTCCCTGCGTGGCTCTGCGTTAAGCATTTGGCTGATCTCACCAGCGAGACAGGCAATGGCTCCACCACTGCCCACAGCCAGACGGGTTTTGGCCTCAGCAGCCTTGTCCTGAGCCTGCAACCCGGCAGTAAGGCCAGGAGGACTTGTCTGAGCCATGTGCCATCCCTCCTTGACTGGAAGGTCTGGGAAATGCCCAATAGCTGATGTGGATGATGCAAAATCYGCCTGTTTGTAAAGGGCTGGTGCTGCTTAGTGTCTGCCAGGAGGATCCGTGTCTTGCTCCACGTATCTGCTCTTCAAGGTGTCTCCCTCCATTAGCTTCGCCATCGYTGACAGCCGAAGGGTCTGACCTTGTCAGCTTCCATAAGCCCAGCAACTTTCAGCTTTTTAACGATTTGCATGGGGAAGTGCCGTGAAGACAGACAGACTTCCTGGAAGGATGAACCTTCTGCCCACCGGTTCTAGCCACTGCGAGATGATCTGGGGATGGTTTCTCTATGGGGATGGTTTTTCTATGCCTGAGCAACCCAGAGCTGGGCTGGACGCCTCCTCTGAATGATTATTTTGGCGGCGAGCTGAGCCAAGGCTGCGGGTCCTCTTGCACGGGTTGTTTGGGTGCTGTTTGCAATCATCTCCCGAGCGTTGCTCAAGCAGCTCCATGCCCGGCGCTTTCATTAGCATCGTTTGGAACAAGGCAACAAATAACAAAACTCCCACAGGCTTCAGAGAAGCCAGGACCACACGCTGGGACTTCCCAAGGAACCGGCGTGAGGCTGGTGCCTGACTTGCATCCAGTTCCTATGGGATTTGGGCAAGGCAACCTGAAGCCGTCGGGCTCTCCGCACACCAGCAGCCCCTCGCACCAGCAGCTCTTCCAGGGAAACCCAAGCCCCAGCTGCAATGCCCCGGGAAGCGCAAGCACTGCCTTTTAAATAATATTTGCCTTTCCAATGTAAATGCAGACCCAGCTCTCTGTTCAGCACACACATCCATTCTCTTTTAACAATTTGGGATCTTAAGCAATTTTTTTTTTCTCTCCTAAGCTTCATCGTTAACCTTTAAGATGGAGATAAGGCGTAAGAGTTTGGAAAGGAATCAGGAGGGACCCTGGAAATGAGCCAGGAGCAGCATTAATACTGGGCTGCACATCATATCTCTTCGGTTCTTCTTTCCCCCCAGGGTGATTCGGACTGCTCTTGACTACCACCATGGTATTACAAACTCTAATGAGGTTTGGAAAATAAGAAACCCACTGCGGCGTGGGAGAAACTAATAGAAATTGTTTTGTCTTCTCTCTATTAGTCATTAGAAGCAGAGGAAAAACAGCCACAGGCAGTGGCAGGGCTGCAATATCACCACACATTTCATATGCTGGCACTCCGACAAAGTCATTTCAACGCAGTTAATGCTCCCGCTTCCCCTCCGCGCAAGGCATGCCGTGCGCCRGCACGGGCTCAGCTGCGCCAGCGTCCCTGTGCCAGGACCGACCCAGCCCAGGGTGACCCCAGCSGTGGCCGCTGCCCGCCCAAGGTGCCCATGCAGGATGCTTGGCCAGCCCGCGGCTCTGCCCAGCAGCAAACCCCCCGACATGGACCATCGCAGCCGCTCTGCGGCGAGCTGCTGCGCAGAGCCCGGCGTCCCGCGGGGGCCGGGGACAGGCAGGGGGGGCGAAGGCAGCGCCCGGGCAGGGCAGCGCTCGAGGACGCATCCGTAAGCAGCAGCTCCCTGGTGCTGTCAGGCAGCCAGAGCATATGGTGAATTAGCTGGGATTTGCSACCGCATCTGCAAAGTCGTGTTCCTGCGTGCGAAGTTAATTATGGAAGCCAGGAAACGACGCGCGCGGYGAGCCGGGGCGACGGCACCTGCGGCAGACTCACCCCTCGCCATCCTCCCAGGGAAAGGCGGGCGCTGAGAGCCAAGCCCCGCTCCGGGGCTCAGCGAGGGGCCTTGGAGCACCTTCCACTTTGCTTCCCTCCTCCCAGCTCTGCGGGCCCCCGCACCCGGGCTGCGCAGCTGCCTGATGACAAGTGGCAGTGCCATCACACCTTCCAGATGTTCGCCTGCTGCCCGCGGGTGCGGGCACAGCTGGCGGGTGGCACCGTCCCCCRGAAAGCCGGGGCGCAGGCACGTGGGCTGCTCTGCGTGCACCAGGCTCCTTCGGCCCACGCTGGGGAGAAATGAACTGGCACAAACGCCCTAAGCTTTCATCTCAAGAATATCGTTATTGAAGGCAACAGCCCATGGGAGACTCCTCGCCCGGCTGCAGTCTGGGCAGGGTGAGAGCACGACAGCAAGGGAGCATCGCTGGGGGACGGGGAGGTCCCCACCGCCTGCTCCTGCATTCCTCTGCACTGGGCCATGGCTCCAGCATCCAAGCCAGGTCACATTGCGCATGAACCAAGTGTAGTGGAAGATTTAGGAGATCTCCTGGGTTATCTCACGTGCCCTACGGGTAGGATGTGGCAGGGGATGGGAGGGCTCCCAGCATAGCTTGTCCACCTCCTTTGGTGGACCGTGGGTTCAACTGATGGGGCCCAAGCCCAAACCTAGCACTTGCCTTCAGGTTTACACAGTCAGGAGTTACAATGCAACACGCAGAAGGGCAAATCCTCCATCTCTGCAGAGATCACTTGGGATGGGAAAGAGCAAGACAAGATTTTCTGCTGCACTGAGGATTGCATCCAAGCCCTGCTGCTAACTCGGAAGCAGGTATGGCTCGACAGCTGGCATAGCTGCGGAGCRCTCAGATATCCCCATGCTGGTGCCTGCTCATGACTGCATTGCCTGGAGCAAGGATTCGTATTGCTAAGTCAATGTCAAGCCGATTTAGTCCTTGGATGGGGAATCTCCGGCAACCAGCGCTGGCACTAGTGAGGAAGAGCAGTGACGGGCTGGTAAGTGTCAGCCTTGTCCCCGGAGGTGCCGCTGGATCGGTGTCCGTGGTACACGCAGCGCAAACCCACGGCCCATGCTAATGGTGACCACCAAAGAAGTGCCCATAGCATGATGGAAACACCCTGCTATCACAACTTAAAGTCGGGTGATTACAATTTACTGCCTCAAACCCTCCCGCCTCACTCTCTTCTCTTTTCAGCTGATCATAACCCTTATATTCATGTGTCCCCAGTGGGTGCAGAGCTCCTGTGCCCCAGGAGCAACTGAACCCTATGTCAGATGAGGAAAGAAGGAGAAGCAACTCCTCTCTGCAAGCCTGTACACCACTGCAAGGCTATAAAGACAATAAGGACCCCCTGGGATGACAGGTACTCTATAAATCTGAGCTGTTATTATTATAAAACCAATCTCCACTGCATCTTTTAATAATGCAGATTAACTATGCAATAACACCAGCTATAATTAGTATCATAAAAGTCAGAGATGGGGAAGGCCATCTAGCAGGTCAGCCAGTCCATCCCGCGGACTGCTCCCCACAGCAGGGGGGAAGGGGGAACCCTCCGGGTGCCCTGGGAGCTCAGAAAAGTGAAGGCAGGCTTGGCAGTGCCAGGCACTATGAGGGGAGCRGTGACAAGGAGGGGACGGCACACGAATCACCGTGCCTCTGCCAAACCCAGGAGGGGAGCAGAGCCCCGCTCTCGTTCTGCAAGTGCCCGATRCCAGCCTCTGGTCCCTCCTCTCCTGTGCAGGTCCATGTTCTCCTCTCTCAAATCTTTATCCTTTCCTCATGCTCAGGACTTGAGACAAGGGTGCCACCATCATCTTTTCACAAGGGTGGACCCTGAAGACCTCACTGACCCCCTGACAGCTGCGTGGGGGGACGTGGGTGTCCCCCGAGGGCCACAGGCTGATGACAGCAGGGCAGGCACCTTGCAGGAGAAGCCCGTGTCCCAGACCAGCTCCCCAAGGGACGAGCATTCCCCCGGACCCTTCACCTTCCATCTCACGAGAAGCTCATGAGAAGGAGACACGACCTTCCCATCCGCACACACACACGCCTTGCCCAGCAGCGTTCCCAGACTGGGATCCCACCGCCTGCTCCCACCCTGCCCAGGGACGAGCACTCCTCCTCGCTGGTTGACCAGCCCAGCTCACACACGGAGCCCAAGCCCCGCTGCCCGCTGCCCTTCCTCCACCTCCCGCTCCCAGAAACCCCRTCATCCTCCTCGCCTCCACGGTGCACCCGCGCGGCCCCGGCCCTTCTCCCCTGCCGTCCCCSCTGGCTCGGCAGCGCTGGCGGTGGGGAGGGCAGGAGGGAGGGCTCCCTGCCTGCGCGCAGCGCTGCTCTGCCCAATTAGCACTGCTGGGTGACAGGCTCTGTTTGTGCTGCGTGATTAGCTGTGGAAATGCAAATCTGAACTTCCTCCGCCSCAGCAGCTAACAAGATAATGAATATTTTCATCGGCTGCAGAGAATACAAACATCTGCGCAGACACAAACGCGCTGCCAGGGCCAGGGGGGAGCGGGGAGCAGGGGCGCAGGGTGGGGGAGCAGCTCCCCGGCATCCCTCGCTGCGGGGGCAGCAGCTCTGCTGCTGGGGGAAAGGAAAGCTCTGCCACCACCAGCTAGTCCCCAAGCCCRGCAAAAGCCTGTGGGTGACACTCCAGCAGCTTCGGTGGGTGCTGGTACCGTCTCCAACAGCAGTGTCCCCGCTCTGGACTGCACCTGTGTCCGCGAGAGCGGGTTTGGGGTACGTACCCGTGGTACCCACGTCTCCCACACCAGCTCTGCCCCCTCACTGCCCATCTCCGGGGCCCGAGCTCACTTTTGAAACATCAACTCAGCAGTTYGCACGGCTGCAAAGCCTGCTTTCAGGGCATGGACCGAAGTGAAAGCTGCTTGGCTTTTCCTCAGTCTCATGATAAAGGTAGGGTGTTTGGTTGCGTTTTTTAACACTCACCTATTTTTGTGTACCGGCACATCTTCACACACTGCCTGGCACCGCTGGGGCTCCGGAGGGGCTGGGGAAGGAGCCCACGCCCCAAGTCACGGATGTGCAACTGGTTTTGGGTTCTGGCTGTGCCGGCAGCTTCCACCCCCCCGTCCCTCCTCCTCCCCAGGGCTCAGGCACACGCCAGGAGCGCTGGGGCTCTCGTGGGCCATGGCCAAACAGCAGAGACTGGCCCCGTGCGAGGTTATCCCGCYGCCTGCACAGACTGGGATGAAGCGGCGCAGCTCAGGGGCGCATCTGGAGCAGGGACGGAGCAGCAAGAGCAGGAGGTGGCCGTGACGGCTGTGCCCATGCTCGCCGAGGATGTGCTGGCCTGCTCCTTAAATCCTACCCACACCAGGCGCAGAACGAGTCTGAAAACCTCTGGTACTTAAAATACCTCTATTACGAACATCTCAATCTGTATGTTTTAAAAAACATCTCTTCCACCCTGGACCCCTGCGTTGTCTTTAGGATATCGCTGGCACTAGACTTGCTTTTGTTTTGCTACAAGAATAAAAAACCGCTACCAATCCAGTGCAAAAGCACGTGGCTGCAGACTGTCAGAAATACCAGCTCAAAGCCACACAATCTGTTCTCCTTCTCGGTGGGATGCTAACTTTGAAACGGAGCCGGGCTGATGCACGCAGGATGCAATAGTAACCTAACTGACGGGGTGCTGTGCTAATTGCATTAGTCATTTATACACTGGATTGATAAAATCTCAATGCTTAGCCTGGCCAGTGAGGATATGCTCAAAACACACGGCGTGTGTCTATGTGCAACCTGTTGTGGGCTCTGAAAAGGGCTGGATGGACTCAAGAAAGCAGYCAGGACGTCCCCGACGCTAGGTTGAGAGGTGGAAAAAATGGGATTGAGGAAAAATGGTTCATTTTTTGGKGGAACCTTGGGGGATTGAGGAAAAACAGCTCAGATGGGGACCCTTTGGGGGCTGCAAAGCCATTGCATGTGACACGGCCACAAGCGGGTACCAGGACATCTCTGCTCCGCAGGCAGCATCCCCGGCTGGGAGCAGGCAGTGCTTCCACACGGCATGTACGGGGAACGGGGCGGAGAGGAGAGCACCGCATCCCACAGCCACAGAGCTGCTAAACTGCTAACAACCCCCTTACCTGCTACTGAGGACCAAGGCCTGAGGCATTAGCCTGGCATGGAAAGACATCATTGCTTCCAACTAGCATGGCTGAGGCTTCAGAGTTGTGAACAGGTAATAGAATTGCAGCAACAAATAATAAAAAGAGGAATGAAATGGAAGGCAGCCACTGGAAAAAAGATCCATCCGTTATCCCGGCCTGAAGGGTAATAGGTAAACAAGGCGTTGGGGTACCGGCTGGCGCCGAGCTCGCCGGCACAGGAATAATAAACAGCACAATTATAACTTCTGTGCTTGGAGGTTTCRAAGAGAGGGAAAAAAATATGAAAAAATCAATAGCGTTAATTTAACTAGTTACAGACGTTACRCTTGTGATGCCGCGGGGGAGGCAGGAGGTCCTCGCCCGCGAGCTCCAAGGCCGGCGGCACCAGCAAAGCCCCCAGCCGGCCTCCCACACCCAGCTGCGATGCTGCACCCGGCTGAGCACCCATCCTGGCCCCGGCACCACCCGTGGCCGGGGGGCTCGCACGAGGCCTCCCCCGGTGCAGGGGGGAGCGATGGGGTGGGGACGTTTCCCCAGCGGGGATGGCGCCGAGCTGTCAGCTCGCCCCGCCGTCGCCGCGCCGGTTTATGAAGGGCTGAGAAGCGTCGAGGGGAAGGAGTGACAGATTTAAAATTAACTTGCCAAACTCCCCATCAATATTATGACAATTCCCTGCATCGGTTCAGCGACCCGGTGCGTCGCCTGACAGCATTAACGGAGCTGCGTGGAGGCAGAGCCGGCTGCCGGGCTGGCAGCGCCCGGGGCGAGCGGGTGCCTGTCCCTCCCCATGGCACCCCGGCCACCTCGGTGCGGTGCTCGGCAGCACCGGCCGGCACKCAGCACCACCTCCAACCCACCCTTTCCCTTCCCCGAGGCTGTAAAGAGGTAGCAGCCCTGTTATACAGGAGGGGATGTGAGGAACAGCATCCTACGAGGATCGATTTGCAGAGGGAAGGGTGTTTCCAATTTGCAGGRAGGTGCTCAGCACGGCACGGCAGCCCTGCATCCTCCGGAGCCGTCCTCCCCGSTTATGGAGAGGGAAAAACACTCAGTGTTTAGCCATTTTTTTTCACTAAGGACTGACAAAACCTCTCTACCCTCCAGCTACCGAACCATTTTGGCTGCTTATCTGTCCCCAACACCCAGAAAACCCCCAGACTTGTTGCACCTCTKCTGTGGGTGATCAAATGGGGGCTGTGCAGGTGAGTGAGGGGGTCCCCATGTCTCGGGGCTATGCCAAGCTGGAGCAAGAGCCAGGACGAGAGGCAGAGCCGGAGGCAGGGATGGGAAGAGACCCCGGTTAGGGCAGACGGCTGCTCCCTGGGGAGCGCGCCACCGCACGTTGCTCTGACATCCCATTTGCCGTGCAGTAATAATCCAGCGAGTAAAGCTGGCTCCACAGGTAGTAATTTGGGTTTTCTCCATATTAACGGCATAAAAGCAACAGTCTGAAACTGCAAACAGCTCTTAAAACAAAAATCTCTATTCCCTCATGGCAAAGAGACGGCACAAAACAGATAAGGAACGAACAAACAACCCGTCTGGAAAATAATGCCCTGTGATTTGGGGACGGTGCGGAATTTGGGCTCTGCCCCACCGTGAGGCAACGGGGGGAAAATCGCTCTAATCTAGTCTTTAGTGAGCTGAATCCACTGCTGAGCCTCCCGGCTAGACCAAGAGCTGTGACTGGAATAGATCAGCTCCAACCCCATCTATTTATTAACACCGCACAGCATTTTGCCAAATAGAAGAACCCTTTTAAAAAAAAAAAAAAAGAGAGGGATGCCCAGAAGAAGGCAGCTCTGAACGTGCTTTCGTCTCAATGGTGGAAGGAGCAAGGGGGGTTTCTGGTGTGTGATCAAAGACCCCTCCTCTGCCCCCCACCAAAGTGCCCGGCGAGGGACTGCACAGCAGAAGCATCCCCGGAGGAGCGCTTTGATTTAAGTGCTTGCAATAAAACAGCAGCAGCAATGACGTGGCGCACTCCTCCAAGCAGRAACCTTCACGCTGGCTTGTCCAACAGGTCAGTCGAGCACCCCAACCGCCACAGCGATAATTAGTGGTTATTAAACCACCTCAGTATGGAAAAGCTGTCCACAGAGCTCCCAACTGATGATGGCTTGAGCTGAGCTGCAGGGATGCTGTGCTCACGTCCTGCTGGGTTGTGGCTTCACCGTCGCTGATGGATGGGGAAAGGGTCCTTGGCACCAACACGAAGGGATGTGCGAGCAGCGACAGGCTCTGTGCAACGCAAYGAGGTGTTGCACCAGCGCTGGTGTATACACGGAGCACATACAGTGCACACAGTATGACCTGTTCTGGCTGCTGCCCATCCCGGGTCACAGCAGCCAGTATTTCCTTCCTCCATCCTTCCCCTGGGCGTTACCATCTCCTCAGTCATGCCACCGAAGTGTTTGGATGCTGCCTGATTCCCTTGGATAAAATGATGTGGGTTAAAGGGGAAAACCAAAATCTGAGCCAGCACTGACTAGAGCCGCAAGCTGGTCTCAGGTCTGGGACCTGCAAGCTGTGCAGCTCTCCCACCACCAGCCTGCAGTGCTGCGTGCTCATGTCAAACACCATCCTTACTCTGCATCCTAAAGATGCTGCACATCCACATCCTTTCAAGCTGGCCAGACACAATAAAGCCCTCGGTGCTACACCAGCTCCATCCCGGTGCCATGCCAAGCCGCGGCCGGGAGGACCACGCCGCCAGCAGAGAAGGGCAGAGGCTCTAATCAGCGCCGCAGACCGTTGGGTGGCAAAGAGACCACCCCAACCCCGACGGGATGGAAATACCACTGTAACTGATAGGTGTTGCCCAGGCCAGGGAGCGAGAGACGGCTTTTCCCAGCACAAAGGCTTCCTCCCAACGCCACGCTGACACGCCTGGGGGATTGAGAATATCCTATTTATTAAAGACACTGAAGATGCGGCGACATGGGAAGCAGGCACCATTCAAAGGACTGTCACATCTGCATAGCTAAAGGATCCCAGCAGTTATAAATCCCTCTAAAATACTCAGCCCCTTGTTCTGATAGCAGGTTCTTGCTCCTACTTTGCCGAAACAGGCTTTTAATCCCTGGTATTAGGCAGCTTCCTGCTATGTTTCAAATGCACCAAATTAAGGGCTTCTCTAACAGCTGGTGTCTTAATGCTCAGAGAGGTTCTTGAATATCTATGAAAATCAGAGGCAAATTACATCTTTTAGTTAATAATTTCTTCTCCATTAACCTCCTTCTCTTCCCTTGTTAGGAGATGATGCAATGGTGCTTCTACGGCGTAACCCTCCGACACACCGGGCAGCCTGGCCGCGGGGAAGGACGCYGCGCGGGGAAGCGAGCCCTCCTCGTCACTGCCCGGCGCTGCTGGAGCCACCAGGCTACATTCAAAYGGGAAAGGGCGGCCGTGCTGACCTTCCAGGCTGCCAAAAACATTTCTGGAGCAAGGCACGCTGCCTCCTGCCAGGCTCTGAGCTCTGCCGAGCCAGCGCATCACACGCTACAGCCTGCAACGTGCGGGCGCGCTTTGCAGGTTGCTCTTGTTTCAGACCCGTTTTCTCCCACCCCTCGCAGCTGTTAGACCCGGGACTGGTCCTGCAGTCAACGCCGGGCACTGAAAAACCTGTTTGCGATGGTGAGGTTGTGCAGAGGACCTGGCTCCCACTGCGCAGACCCTCACTGGGAAAAGCTTCCCCCCACTGCACGCACCCCGGCCATCACCCACGCAGCGCGGCAGGAGCGGTGCCAGCCATGGGAAGGAGGACGGATCGCTAACAGCCCTTTTTTTTTTAACCTGAAAACCTGTCAGCCGTGAGTCCCAGGGAGTGCTTTGGGCTCTGACCTCTGGAAGATGCAATCCCAACACCACCRGTGTTTTACCGCGAGAGCAAAGAGGCTGAGAGCAGCCCCGGCAGGAACTGAGCAGTCCCTGGTCCAGCCTGGGACTGCTCAAACCCACCATCCCYGGGATGCTCCCGGGCAGCATGACTTGAAGAAGTCACATCTCCCRGGATAAACCAGACTCACAGACAACCTTGCATGCTTTCCAGCTGAGGATGGGAGATGTCTTTGCTTCCTGGCAGCGACAAAGCAGCCCTTAGACCCCAGCCCTGGCTGAGGCAGGGAAGGACGGCTTTCCAACCTTTTCGCTTGGCAGTGCAAGCAAAGGGCAGGCTACGGATGAGCTGGAGGGGAAATTAAAGCCTCTGCAAAAGGAGGTTTGGTGCATAGAGACTGATGGCACAAGCTGGGGCTGGACCTCATTCGAGGGGAACCCGTCCGGGTTTGGCATTTCCAAGYGATGGGCTTGGGGAGTTTTTGAAGCCCCCAGATCTGCTCAACCCACCAGCTCATGGAAAATTTCAGCTCTGCAGCTCTGGCTCTGCTCTGACGGTCCCACTGACACTTGTAACGTGGGAGGGAGAGAAAGCAAAGAGGAGCCCACTGGGAAAATTGCCTTCGTGTACTGTCAATTCTCACTTCCAGCAAAGGCTGAGGCTCTGGCTCCAAGCACTCCGCTGGCTGCAGCGTTCTGAGCACCTTTGTGCTGGTGGAGCTCGTAATTCATCTGCCATCAAGAGAGCAAAAGGCCAGAGTTCAGCGTGAATTCATAGCTAGGAAGGCTTTGCATCCAGCTGGGGAAAAAGCACCCAGAAAAACACCGTGGCCAGCAGTGCTGAGCACCCACAACTGCAGCTAAAATTGGAGGCAGCAATGAGGTCTCGGTGCCTTAACACGAAAAAACCCCTCAGTGCACTGGCAGACGCTGCGCAAGGAAGAGTCGTGTCTGGGTGGGACGTGGGCTGGATCCTCTCCTGACCGTGATCAGCACCGCTGCTTTGAAACTCATAGACCCACCTTGGTTTACACAGACCGTGGCTGCATTCAGGAAAATTCAAGAAAAATAAATAAACCAACTCATTTTTCAGCCTTGAATTCAGCAACTATCAGCAAACTCTCCTCCATGAGCACTGAGAGGTGAAGTCCTGGGCTGTTCAAACCCTGCTCTCCCCACCCACATCTGACCCTCGGCACTCCTGATATACCTGGGATGCAGCTTGCAAACACCCCTGCTATCTGCTACTCGCACTCTGGTGGGGTATTTACCTTCAGCTTATTTACGTTATTTCTTATTATGCYATATCCACAGCTCCTCCCAGTACTGTAGTTGGGGGCACTGAATAAAACCAGCTCGCCATTGATAACATGCCAAAAGAAATGCTTTTCACGCTACACGCAATTAACGGCGGAACTCACTGTCACAGGGTATCGYGGAGACGAAAGACATCAGCGTTCAGAAAGAGATGAGGCAACCACCAAGAAAAAMCCATCAAAGGCAATTAAACACTCATCTGACAAGAACCACTCTGGCCCAGGAGGGTCCTATGCTGCCTGTGGGAAGGATGAGCAAGCAGGAAAACCATGRATGGTTGTTGTCCTCTTGCTGTCTTCCCCCATGGATCCGCTAGTGAATGTGTCAGAGATGCTGCCTCTGCACCAATGGACCTTGGTCCCATGTCACCATCCCGATGTGCCCAAAACTAGGAGCAGAACCAGGCCATACCTGAAAGTCATCTGGAACACCTGCCCTTGGTTGACGTGCTGGCTCCTGTTGTTGTAACCATGAAGCATCTCCCCAAAGAGGGTGTCGTTGAACTTTGCATCCGACTTCAGGCACTTGGGGCCCTCGCAGATGTCGGACAGCATCAGGCAGGACTTCCCATCCGGGGCCAGCTTGTATTCCTCCACGCACCTGCAGAGCACCACAAGCTACATGAGATGGGCCAGGCGCGGGACGAGCCTCTGCCGAGCCCAGCCGAGCATCATCAMCACCTGCAGCGGCCGCCTGGGAAGGCGCAGAGGTTGCAGAGACCACATGCTCTGCGGCAGCTCGGTTGGGCGACCAGCAAGTGAGTCCTCGGCTCCCAGCRCCCATCCTTCCTGCAGCAGCACGATCCCCTCTGCCTGCAGCCACGGTCTCCTGCCTGGGAGCTGCCCCCGCGCTGGAGAGCGGAGCTGAGCCCACTGCGCATCCTCTGCTCAACCATCACCAACAGCCCTCGCCCACCCGGTGCCCTCTGATGCTGCCGCGGCACACGCAYCAACGTTCCCCAAGCGAGAGCAAAGCAAAATCAAGCTCCTGCCCTTTTTTCCACCCAGCAGTGCCCTCCTGTAAGGAAGCAGCTCCAGCGTGGCTGCTCCTTTGCTCTTTGGTCCCACTTTCAAGCACATTGTGGGTAAGACGCACATGCTCATCTTCAGCAGACAGTAAGGGAAACTGAGGCAGGCAGCAGGGATGTGATTTAACTACAGACACTGGAGACATCAGTGGCATCTTTTGCAGAGGTGCTCATCCTGCCTCCCCTTCTCTTCTCCTTCCTCTGGTCTTTTCCCCAGCATTGYGGCTCCCAGCTGACAAGGAAACCTCCATTCCCCGCCTGCCCCTTCCTCCCTGTAGCCACAGCGCGCTGCTAACATCAATCCCATTTCCATCCAGGCTTGCTCCCCTCTCCCATTCCTCCACCGCCTTCTACTGCTGCAAGCGAAACTCCCACCCGTCTGTCGCACTTCTCCTTGCTTGTTCCCAAAGTGCAGCTCTGCCTTGAAAACGGATTATTTAAAAAAAAAAAAAAAAAAAAGATAAAAAAAAGGGAAACAGTCTCTGTCCTTGGGGATGGAAGATTGAAATGCAGATTCCCTGCGTGGGTGTGATGGAGACCACGTAATGTCCCAAGATTTTCTAGACCCTCCCCACAAAGGCTGACTGGGCCTATAAGGATTTCCAACCCCTTTTGCAGGCACGGCGGAGGCAATGTGCTCTCTCTTAGTGACTCAACCACTCTGTGCTGCTAAACAATAAYAAAAAAAGAAGGTGGTGGCGGGGGGGGAACCAACAAACCAACAAAAAGGGATAAAAAAAGAGCGAAGCTGACATGGGCAGAGCTCCCTGGGCTGTTCTTCCCAGGGGAGCAGCCAGCGGCTGGGGCTRCATGAGGTCTCTGCTGCACCTGCAGCATCGGGACTCGACAGATGCTCCTCACAGTCACTGTTAGGATTTTGTGGGCATTTCCTTCCCAAAAGGGCTCTTTTTCCCCTCCTTCRCCCTAATCCTTCCCACAGGGATGTGAAGCGGGTTCCTGCGTGTGGCCGAGAGCCGAACCAGCCAAGGGTTGCAATCTGCCGAGCCCGGCGCCGGGGCCGGGCCRGGGTGGGTGATGGCTGGCTGCAGCTGTGCAGCATAAAGCCAGATAATCACTGAGCTCCTTTTAGAACATTCTGCAGCCGGGGAGATTTTCCTGAGAGAAAATGCTACAGCGTGTAGGATTATAGGATCCCAGCCAAAACTGGGGATGAAACTCTATTTTAAGAGATGCAAAGGGGAGAAAAAAATAAAAAAAGTAGTATTTTTTAAACAAATCCTCCACCTTCCCCCTCCAACACCCAATGTACAATTTTTGGGTCCCTTCGCGGTGAGTCACACAGATCAGACCATACCGACACACAGCAGGGGAGAGGAGGAAGGTGCATCTGCTCACACTGCTCCTCGCACTCGCGTATGCTTTTGCCCACGGGCAAACCAGGTGCCTCTGCTCCCTGATGGAAGTCGGCTCCACAAACAGCCTTTTCCTTGGGTGCCCAGCTCCCTCGCTGGGCATGCCGGTTTGGGGATGGGTGGCACAGGAGGGTTGGCAGGGTTGGAAAAGGGCACAGGTTATTTGGCTGCTAGCAGGAGATGCAGGAGCGTTGGAGGGGACTCACCCGCAGAACATGAAGATGGTGCTGGAGGAGGGGTCGTGGGGCAGAGGGAGGGTCTGCTGGAGACAGAGCTGCTCGCAGCCGCCATTGAAGCCATCCGAGCAGTCGATCCCTTTGGAGTAGTCGTAGCAACCCGTGCCATCCTTCATGGGTCGGAGGTCCTCGGGGCACTGCAGCGAGAGAGGGGACACGGTAAGGTCACYCGTGGGTCCTCACCTACCCTGGAGCCACAGCCCGGGGGTGCCCTCCCACGAGCCAGAGGGATTTGTGTGTCGTGCTGCTGAACTCCGTCTACATTTAAAGGAGATGAGTTCATCCCGAGTGATGGACAGGGCAGCCCCAAGGGGCCTGCACCACCTCGCACAGCCTTTGGGGAAGGGGCAAGGACCTGGTCTGCTGCAAAAGCCATGCTCCCCATCCTCCCTCGCGAGGAGGGTGAAATCCTTGAGGCAGCAAAATTACACAGCGATGAAGCCACAAGCCAGCGTGGGGCGAAGTGTGATGACCTGCTCTGTAACTTGCTGGAGAAACCCTCTGCATTTGCTCCTCTGAGATGCAGAGAAGTCCGGTGTGACCCAGAAAAACCATCTCAACACCTGGGACCAACCCAGCAAACCACCTCAATGCTTGGGAGCGACCCAGAAAACCATCTCAACCCAGAAAACCATCTCAACCCAGAAAACCATCTCAACCCATGCCAGGCAGGCCAGCGAACCTGGCCTTGGCACCATCTCCAAAAGCATCTCGCTGCCTCCCTCGGGAGCAGGCAGCTGCAGGCAGGACCAGCCCATGGTGGAGGCAGGACTGGGGGAGGACAAGATCGCAGCCCAGGCTCATCAGAACAGTTTTCCGTCGCTGAGGGAACCACGCTGATTCACACAACCTGAGGATTTGGCTCTGGGTTTTAATTTCAGTTCCCCAGCTGGCTTTCCTTGTCCCAAAAGATAAAAGCCAGCAGGCGGCAAATGCCATCAATAAATTGTCACCCAGATTAAAGCACTCTTCTATTCCACTTGCGTTATTTATCCCTTTTCGCCAAACACGCACGCACGCAAACAACAACAAAAAGGCCAGTCCTTGAAAAAATAAATAAATCTTGCCTAGGAGCAGCTTGCAATTAAAAATGCATTATGGAATTTCTTGAAGATGAGTTAGACTGGAGCTTGTACAGGTAGTGATGAAGGCAGGTTATAAATGGCCTCTGTCAAGCAGAAGAAAGGTTATAAAACCACTATACTTTGTGCTTAAAAAAGAAAATCAATCTTCCATGTGAGCAAAATGCTGTACATATTAATAAAAGTTCAGGAGGCCCTGGACCCTGCACTCACTGTCACAGGCGAGGTCCCGACGGGAGTTGGGCTGCCGAGCCTTGCTCACTCTTGGCTACTCAAGAAGCAACTACCCACACGGGACATGAGAAAGACGCTTTAGGGAGTCGTGGCCCACCTCAATGAGAAGTTCCTCCCCACCTCCTAGAAACCCTCTGCCATCTCCCCACAGCAGCAAAGCTGCTTCTGCCCCCCCTGCAGCAACCGCGGTGTCCCGGGCATCCCCGTGCCTGACGTCCCTCAGACACCTCGCTGGCTCCCCTGCCCTCAGCTCTGAAGCTCAGGTGGACCTTGCAAACCTCAGCACCTTCCTTGCAGCCACCAGGTAAGGTGGGAAGGGGAGGCAAGGGAGAGGCAAAGGGAGGCACACCGCTTTTCTAGCCGAAGGATGTTAGGACAACGGGTGATGGTTTTAAACTAAAAGAGGGTGGATTTAGACTAGCTATAAGGAAGAAATTTTTTACACTGAGGGTGGTGAAACACTGGCGCAGGTTGTCCAGAGAGGTGGTAGATGCCCCATCCCTGGGAACATTCAAGGTCAGGCTGGATGGGGCTCTGAGCAACCTGATCTAGTTGAAGATGTCCCTGCTCATTGCAGGGGGGTTGGAGACCAGATGACCTTTAAAAGTCCCATCCAACCCAAACCATTCTATGATTCTATGTTGGCAGCAAAGGGCTCTGGAGTAGGACGCTGCCCATCTCTGCAGAGCAGGCAGGGCCCAGGCAGGGCCCCGGAGAGGCAGCCTGGGACAGAGTAGCCCTGCCTAGGCACGAAGCAGCAGAAGACATGGGAACAGGAAGCCTTCTAGATGCATACACAGAATAAATACGGAGGAGAGGACACTTAGAACAATCTGTGCTTTTCACTGCTGAGCTGCCTGGGAAACAGGATCAGGATAAGTGTGTTTGTGAATCCGCAGATACAACGCTTGTCTCCTGCAGTCTCCTCTGCATCTGCTGGCCCCGCTGTAAGAATAAGAGCTGTGCAAATTGGCAGAAATGCATCTCCCTAGAGGACACGGAGGGCTGACTGCAAACAGCATCTTCCGCTCCACGGCACCGCAGCCACCTCTCTGCTGCTCTCCCCACGCCGACAGGGATGGGGAGGTCTGGGATTCTGCCCAAGTCCCCTCTGGAGCTCCCGAGGGACCTTTCAGGGTGCTGAAGGCAACTGGATGGGACCTTAAGTCAGCAGAAGCTACAGGATCACAGCCAGTGGATCAGTCACGGCTTTCCGGAGCTGTCACCTGAGAGACTCGCCCTGGCACTGATCCATGTGCTGAGCTCAGCATCTTCCCCAGCCCGCAGAGGAAGATGATGGCTCTTTCCCCAGGACTGGGTTAGCGGGTCACCAAAGCCCTCCCTCCCTTAGCCCCACTCTGCTCAAGGTCACCCTTGGGATATTCCCCCAGTTCCGGCTTTAACCACCACGAAGCAAGTTTCCTTTCTGTTTGTGATTATGCATCTTAATACGCATTAATTATGGCAGGCAAATAGCTCAGCACAAAGTTTGCAAAAGAAAGCACCCCCTCCCCTCCGCACCCAGCCCCGGCTCGGCGCGGAGCCGCCTCTCCAGCCAGCTGTAGTGTTGCAGCAAGAAGCTCTCCAGGGACAGAAAGCTTTGGTAGCCAAGACACAAACACGGGAGATGTCCCTGCTTGCTGGGGCCGGGGGGATGAAGGTGCCAGGGACAGCGAGCCAGGGGAACCGGTGAGCTCTGCAATTAGTGCCAGCCAGCAAAACAAACAGGCAGACGGCAGGAGAGGCATCGCCAGCCACCTCCGCAGAGGGTTTTGCAGGGATGAATAGGTGGATGGAGCATTATTTGGTACAATAAAACTTTACTACAGATCCCTCTACCCCTGGAGCAGAGGATTTGCAATCGGGATGTCCCACCAATAGATCAGAGCAGGGGGAAAACTGAAGCCCATTCAGGTGCAGCTACGTTCTTGTCCACAATAGTCAGAAACGACCCAGGGAAAAGCCAAAGCCGGCTCGTGCTAATCCCGACCCCCCTGGGCTGTGCTGAAGGGTCGGTCTGAGCTCCCAGGTGGGCTCGCAAAACCGACGCTCGCTCTGTATTTGCTGGGATTTATAAAGGATCAGATCTGTTATTGCCAACATTGATTTGTCTGGCTTGGGCAGCAGAGAACCAATAATTACGGTGAGTTTTAATCAATCCCCCATCAATTCAGCTGCAGTTCAATTTGCGATCTGCCTTGGCAGTGACACAGGATGGGGGGCTGTGTCGGAAAATGATTAGAAAATCAATAAGCAACTCGGCCAATAACTCTGTCTGGGCGATCACGGGTGACACATCCCTCCCCGATGGGAGGAAGGCTGGCGAGACGTGGTGCCCCAGCAGCCACCAGCCAACCACCTCTGTGCAACCCTCATCCGGATACAGGATGGATCCATTTATCCAGGGAGGCAAAGGGATCCTACACACTGTCAGTCAGCTATTCAAAAGAAAAAGCTGTTTGTGGTTTGCCACGTTAGACCTGCACTGCTCGGGAACTCCAAACTCCCAGACCATCCTTCATCCATGGATCTGACAAGCAAAAATATCTCACAGCTTGGGAAGAGGGTTTGGTACTTAATCCATGCTATGGAGAGGAAAAGGGAGGTAGGGGGAGACTCCAGCTCCCGGTCTGCTCCAAAAAGCCAAGGGAAACCGTTACCATACAAATGTAATTCCACTGCCTTGCAAATCCACTCCGTCTACGCAGGAGTGAATTGGTTTCTCTGGGATGATGGCCAGCCCTGAAAATTGCTCTTGGGATTGGAAAAGAAAACTTACTTTCTTATCTTCTTCTGCATTAGCACTGATAATACAGATCCTGCAGGCTAAACGTGTCCCACAGCTACAAGGCCCCGACCCTGCTGCTGCCGATAGGTTTGCGAAGGAGGAACCGCCGGCAGCTCGGCGGGGTTTGGCTGATAGCGCAGCCGGGCACCGGCTCGTCCCCTCCCAGCCGCGCCGGGCAGAACACCCAGGTCTTTATTTTTGTGATTGCAGTCAGCAAACGGACTCCAAGTACGCACCGGGAATGGATATGCTGAATAAGAAAGTACTATTTTTATCCGGTTTTTGGAGATAACGGGCTTTTTTCCCTTTTAAATGACATCGCCAAGGTGACACGGAGTGGCAGAGCTGGCAGGACCCGCTGCCACATGCCCGCTGCCACCCCTGGGAGGCCACCAGAGCCAGCCTCGCCGATGCAGGGGGCCACGGTTTGGAATCGGGGTGCCCGTGCCCACCGCCGTCACCCCGGCACAGCGTGTGACACCGCGTGGCCTCCTGCCACCAGGACTCGGCACAGCTCCTCCGCCCACCGCCACCGCCCTCAGCACGGCCGGAGCAAACGCCATGGGAGGAGGATCGTCTTCCAGGGAAAGAAAGCAAGCATCCGAACCCGTACAAGAGTGTGTCTTAGGAAAAGAAGTATCTGGATGAGTCCCTGTTCATGTTAGTGAGCAAAGGCCCCTTTTTTTTCTTTTCTTGTTTACAAAGCTCATTAGCAGTGAGACGGGTGAGGGGGTCACTGGAAATAAAATCCGAGTCTCATTACTGACACGGATCCCCCARACGAGAGGACACCAGCTCTCCGTCTGAGCTGCCTGCCAGGGTTTCTCAGCTCAGCTCCCCTCTTCCGTTATTAAGTTTTAAAAAAAGAATATTTAATAAAGTGTTTCTGTAGAGAGTAAACTGCCCTTTTTATTATTCCRCTCTGTTTTCTCAACAATAGCAGCCTTTTTGTCTGAGATAAAAGCCTAGAATTCTCCCACGCCGGGGTGTTGGAGGTGATGCTCTGGGCACAGACGAGCCCRGCTCCTCCCCGGCTGTTTAAAACTACATAAGGAAGCTGCCACCAAACCCCTGCTCCCGGTGCCGCTCTGGGTACCACACACCCCTGTCTGGATGCGTCTGGAGGCGAGACCCAGGACCCCGGCCGCGTGATCCTGCCCAGCGCAGCTCCTCCGAGCCGCRTCCCCAGCACCCCCAGCCTGAGGCTGCAAAGAGTGCTGGTGGCTCAGTGCTGCAGAGGCACCGAGTCCAACGTCCACAGGCCCTAATAACCCCCCTTCGTTCAGAGGCATCCTCACTCCTCACCGAGGCACCTCTTCAGCGTGAGACAAAAATGTTCATCTGAGGCACTGCTGAGGTACAAGTAAGTGCCAGCATTTTAATGAGCTCCAAACTATGCACTGGCATGTATTTTATTTGCTTGTTGGAGCTCAGAAATGATACAAATGCAGCAAACTCCTCTCTGTGTGTGTATATTTTTTTTTTTTTCCAGACAACTTTGGCTTATTCTTCTTCGCTTTCTTGGCCCAGAAGGCCCCTGCCGAGCAATGCTCCTCAGCAGCAGCAGGACCAGAGCCTGGCTGTACACAGCCCAGTCTCTACGGGTGAGATTTATCCCTCCTGTGCTAATATTTCGGTAAAACAGGCCAAAAAGATGGTCACTAAAGTGCCCGTCGGCTCCAGGCAGTCCCTCTCCAGGGCCACCCCTGCCTCGCCTCCTCGGGCAGCGATGTCCTCACCACCACCCCGGCTGCRGCAGAGCCCTCCCGACACCCCGCTGCGGGGGAGCATCCTTCCCAGAGGRAAACATTACAACTGTTTTCTGAAATAACAGTCATTATCTTCCCACTCTTTTTCCCCTCCCTCCTTTCCCCCTGCTTCCTTTTCCCTTTCAAGATCATCAATCATTATTTTAGCCTCAGAAAATCAAACCCATCTGTCTTCCAGGCTCCCGAGCACACGCTGTGATAGCTCACGTCCCTCGGCTCGCTCTCCCCGTGACAGCGGGCTGGGGGCTCCACGGAGGAGACCGAAGCTCCAGGCAACCAGGCAGCATCTCCTCGCCTCTGGCCACCGCACAGCTCTCGCGTAGACCCTCTCGGGCAAGTCACTGTGTATTTTTTGCATCTCAATTCAAAGCGGGATGGACTTGTTTCAAGCAGCTGGCAGGATGCTATGTACATAAGTGCCCAGAGCTCCTGGAGCAAGGAAATCAAGCTAGTGGAAACCCTCCAGCTGCTTTCCTTCCAGGAGTCACCACCAGCCCATTYTGGGGTGCACTGGCATCTCCTGCCGATCAGGGCATTTCCCTTCCTAGCCACCGCGGAGGCTGGCACCTCCAAAAACATTTGAGAGACCAGAAATTCAACTCCTGCCCCACCTGACATCCAGGGTACAGCCCGGTCACAACGCTACACGCCAAATCCTACAACCCAAACCAAGCCCAAAGACCCAACCCGGCTGTGACCACAACACACAAAGCATCCCAGTCTGCCGGGGAGCAGAGGGCCAAGGGCTGGTGCCAGCCAAGCCTGCTGAAGAACGCCACTGAAAAAGCCAACACTGGAGAAAATAGGGCTTTTATAACCCAAACTACTTCTTCCCAGCGCAGGCACAGACCTCCAGCTCACCTCGGTGCCTCCTGAGCTATTCCACTTGCTTTTAAATTCGGCCACCGCTTGCCGACGTGGTGCAAACCCCTTTTGCAGCACTGAAAGCAAAGGCAGGCGGGYGGTGGGCTCCCCACCTGCCCCTCCGCTCCCCGCCGCGGCCGGCTACCGACCCCAGCGGCTTTTGCCACCCTTCGCTTCTCTCTCTTCCTCAAATCCCATTTTCATCACAGGAGGTTACCTGGCTTAACGAGATAAATCCAAAAYGACAGGCTCCTTGGGAGGGGGACTTGCTGTTGAGCTCAGGGGGCTTCTGCTTCCAACCAGAGCATAAGGAGTCATCTTCTGCTTCAAGGAGCCAGCTAAACTTTAAAGGGATTAGAAGAGAATGGTTTCCTCCCCATCTCCCTCTCTCATGTGTGCATCTAACATAATTAGCTAGGTGCCTCGTAAGGCAGGGACGGATGAGTTTTTATTTTTCAATGAACAATTCTCTGTCAGAAAAATGCAGATTTGATGAAGCTTAAGTGCTTTGTGGGAATCCACCAATTACATCTCAAAATTCATTGGGAAATTAGTAGAGCATTTAATTTTGACAAGGTTGAAATGTTTTGGTTTCCACTGCCTAATTTTGTTTTTATTTCAGGTTATACACTGGGATAATGCAATATATAACATAAAACTCCAGATGATAATGCTGGAATTAAACATTTCCCCCTCCTTCACAGAAAGGAGATGCTTTGAACCAAAATATTTTGGAATTTTCATGTATGTGGGGGATTTCTGCACAGCATTTTGGTGTGGGCTGAAACTCCCAAACCCAATTTATCCCCAAGAATATCAGTTCTCAGCATCATCCACTTCATTCTGAAGTACCTCCCCACTCCCCTTGGTCCCCAAGCCACCCCTGGGTGACTTGTGCTGAAAGGAGGAGACCAGAGCAGTAGCCACTGCCCTGTTCCTTCATTTCTAATCCCATTTCTCCCTGAAACGGTTACACTCTTAAATTAAGCCATTTCTCTGCCCCGCTTTGCAGCAGCTAAGGAACAGCCCATCATTTTGATGTGGAAGAGAGCAAAAGAGAAGGATTAGCTCCAGACAGGCTGCGCTAAGGCTTACAYGCCTGTGTGGACCATGCCAAATTTCTCTTCCTTCTCTAAAGAGGCTGGGACTGACACCGCACCGGTGTCACCGTGGGCCACAACTTCATTAAGAGACTCTGCAGTAGATGCTCTCCCTTTTGCATGCTGCTGAGTCAGCCAAACTCCCTCCTGCCTGACGGGCTGACCCCCTGATCAGGAAGAGGAACAGTTCACATCGTGC
This sequence comes from Oceanodroma leucorhoa, assembly GCA_030449065.1. Lineage (NCBI taxonomy): Eukaryota > Metazoa > Chordata > Aves > Procellariiformes > Oceanodroma > Oceanodroma leucorhoa. Next base: position 3,040,439 of record JASVER010000051.1, read on the forward strand.
TTGGAGCCAAACTATACTTTTTTCTCGCTCAAATTAGAAATAAATCTGTGCTAGAGGAACCCCAGTCTGTGCGCAGGGAGACGGTGACGATCAACAGGATTTCCCGTCTGTGCAGAACGGCAGCGCCCGCTGCCTGGGCTCAGTGGGCTCTCCTACCCCTTGCCGACACCCCTCCCAAGGTGGGACGGATCCTGGAGCACAGCCACGCTGTGAGCCCTTCCACATCCACCTGCGCAACATCTTTGGTCTCTGTGGCCCAAGTCACCCTCTTCTGACTTAAAAGACTAACTCACCAACACCTGCAGGCACCACAGATGTTGCAGAACCATCAGACCRCACCACCAGCACCTGCGCCGCTGCGGCGGAGCTGCTCATGCAGCAGGGAAACAAGGGGCCTAATTCTGTTGCGTGGGACCCCGAGCTGCCTTCCCCACCACCTGCTGGGCAGCTTGTGCCCTCCTGCACCTCCAGGAGGTCCTCACGGTGRTGAGACCCCACCCCAAGAGGCACCACGGGGCTCAGACACGCACCTTCGCTGCACGCCTGCGCCTGCCGCTGCCTCCTCCCGCAGCGATGCCGAGGACGCCCAACGTGCACCAGAAGGGCACCGTCCACCTCCTCGCCCAGCTCACAYGCTAAGACCAAAGCTCGCTTTCCTTGGGGAAAAAACCCTCACCCCTCTTATTCCCCTGGGGCTGCAATCCTGCCTCGCCGGGGCTCACGAATGGGCAGATGCGAGTGACCCCTCTTCTTCCCGGGCTGACGAGAGGAGTGGCATCAGTGAGCAAAGCCAAGTGGAGATACAGGTGGGGAAACCTGAATTTAAGCCAGGTTGTAGGTGTTTCCTTCAGTCCCTCACGGGCAATTCACAGGTTTTCCTCTCAAATTATAAATCACCAACACATGAGGGACAACCACTTTCCCTTCTTTAGCATCCTCCCTCCTGGGTGAGCCGCTGGTAGAAGGGATCAGAGATATATATTCCTGTACCGGCAATAATCTGACTTATTCCTCCAGCATGGTTTCTCCTGGTTTGCACGGTTTTTCTTTTGTCATCCCTGTGAGATGGCACAAAACATACACTAGACTCAACATGCAGAGCAGAGCCACCGGATTTAGAGCTTGCTGGGATTTTGTTTTCTTGGGAAATGCCTGTGGCTTCCCCAGACCCGACAGCAATTCTGGGGTGCAACAAGGAAAAGCAGCATGGAAACAGGTTTTCTAGRGCCCGGGGATTGTTTTGTTGTGTTGCAAGGCAGGACTCAAAGGCAAGGCTCCAGTTAGCAATGCCAAGGTCTTAGCAAGGTTGCAGCTTATACTTCTTAAAATTACCCAAACAAAAAAAGCCTCCGATAAGAAAAGAACTGCAGAAAACCTTTATGCACTAATGCCATCTACTGGGTACAGGTAAAAATAACAGAAAAGCCATGAAAAGAGGAGAAAAAAGGGCCCCATGAGAAGTGTGGGATGAAAGCTGGGGAGCTGTCACCCCTCCGGGTGGAGACCCCACTGCAGAGCCTTTGGGGTCTTCCAGGTGACACCTCACATCCAGGATTTTAACTGAGCAAAGGGACGTCCTCTTTTCTCCTTCGTAAGCCCAAGGAGACCGTCCTCAGAGAGACTCCACCACGAGCTGCAAGCAACTGCCCTCGGCATTTCAACCAAGTCCTTTTAAGGCCAAACAATTAGGTAATGGCAGAGCCCACACCGCCAAAAAGCCTGAAGATAAATGCATCCCCAGTCCTCGCAGAATTACTGTAAGCCGAACCAAGGGCATGAAGAAACTGGTAACAGATGATGATTATATACAAAAGGAATATGAAATCTTTGAGATTTGTGCTGTTCCCTGGTTGAGCTGCTAGGCTCCGGCTCTGCTGCCTATTAATTGCTTACAAGGCTGCATGTATATTTTATGCTCAGTACCTGCCTGGAACATTTGTTGGATTTAGCCTTGATTGATGAACCACTGATTATATAGTTCTGTGGTCCTCGGCAAATTAATAAACTGTTGACTGGTMAAGATTAACAACATGTCATGATTTGCGAAACAGTGTCCAGAGCAAAGCTGAAGCAAACCTAGTGCTAAAATTAGTACGTGAATGCTCCYTGAACTCTATAAAAAGGGGATAGCTTAATTAAATTACATCCCGATATTGCCCATAGCACTTACCAAATTGGCAAATTGAGTTCACGGCAGTTCAGCCTTAAAACTAACTCACATCCCTGCAAATTTGCAGCAAATGACCCCACCCCTGCTCCCACCGGAAGCCCAGCGCACACCCGGCAGACTCCGGGAGCAGGGGCGGGATGAGGAGGGGACGTATCGCCCAGCGCAGGGGCTGGTGCCGCCAGGTCGCACGCTGGGGCTGCGGCCAGCTCCGAAACTCAGCTCCCATCACCTGCGACCCCACTCAGCGCCATGAGCATGACCCGGGGCTGGGGGCAGCGCTGCCTGCCCACCCCTTAGGCTTTTCACCTACCACAGACCRTGGTCAGAAACATGAGGCAGTGCCCCCCAGACCTCTGCTTGCACCCCTGCCCTTGCTGGGGACCTACAAGCAGGTGATGAGCGTAAAACGTCGCACGGGGTTGGGAGAGCCGCGASGGATGGAGCACTGTGCCCCTGGTGTCAGTCCGATGGGAAGCAGGGAGAGACATGGACCGGAGGCGGGACGCAGCAGCCGTCTCCAAACTTCCCCCGGGGAGCTCAGCTCCGCTGCCCTCAGGCTACAGCTGGGACTGGGGAGCTGGGGGGGCTTCGCCCCACAACCGGGGGCTGCGCAGAGGGGCAGAGCAGCCTCGTGCTCCTGCAGTGGGGAGGAAAAGGTGCGAAGAGCAGAGGGAGGAGATATGGGCATCTCTGTGGCCATCTCCTGTCCCATGGGATGCACGGCCCCGGGAGCCCASAGTGATGCAGGGGTACGGGGGGTCCCGTGGTCCCCGTGTGTCACCCCTCACTCGTGGCTCTCGGGGAGGGGATGCACTCCAGGAGAGCAGCTCCCGCTGCTTCCCCTTTCTCCCCCCGCTGCCTGCGGGACGCGGTTCGTTCTCTTTACATAAAGCCTCATTTAGACATTACAGAAGTGGGGGGGGTATTTTCCCCGAGTGACACGGTTTTCAGTTTCTGCTTCTCCACATGCCAGTGTGGCGAGCGCTAGGCCTGTAATTTACTGACAATTTCTATCTCAATATAGCCTGACTTTTTAAAAGAGGCATCTCCTCCCAGCGGCACGGGGCKATCAGAGCCCCGATTGCTTCTGACAGCGTCCGGGAGGGACACTGGCGTTCAGAGCAAAATTACACCCCAAAAGATGAAAAAGGCAGCTCCTCCCTGGAAAAGGGAACAAAAGAAAACAACAATGGGGAAAAAAAGCAGGAAAGGGAGAGGAGCGGCAAGGGGGAGACAGCACCGGGCGCTGCCGGTGACACATCAGGCTGTCGCGCTAAATGGCCTTAACAAGCAATCGGAGAAGGGGATAATGAAAATGCCACCCCCGGGACAGCACAGCTCCAGCCTGACCTTTCCCGGCTGCCATGTATAAACATCTTCAATAAAWAAAGAGACACTTAACTCCCGCCTCCACCGAGATGGGAGGGATGGGGCGACGGGGGCTCTGGCTGCGGCGAGAGGGGAGGGGATGGGGCAGAGGGGTTTCAGGGGGCTTCGGAGCAGCGAGCATGTGTTTGCAGGGCAGGCGGAGCGGGGGATGAGCCCTGGACCCCCTCGGGGGTCACCACCGCTGCCGGGCAGGCAGGCGGCTCCTGCGACAGACAGAGGAGAAGGGATGCTCCAGATTTCCCCCAGTTTCCCAAGGCTCTGCCCCCGTGTCTCTGCATGTCATACCAGACTGGCACAAGCTCCGCACGCAGGGAAGTGGCGACTTTGCTGTCAAGGCGAGATGGGTTAGAGGCGGGAGAGGTGCTGAGCTCTGCTGCAGCCCACATGGAGAAACGGCAAAACCCCTCTGTGCATCGATAGCTGGGAGTGATTCAGAACCTCTGCCCAAAACTAATGGTCTAGGGTTGAAGAAGTCTTCTGGAGGGGAGATTGCAAAACCTGGGACTCAGTAGGTTGTCTCGTAAGACGTGAGCACATTGAGAAACAAATAAAAACTCTGAGGGTGTCAGAGGGGCCCAGAGGGGGAGAGKATGGGGAGATGCTTCATCTTTCTCCCACGCTGGGAAGCATAAGGCAGGAGAAAAAGCAAGACTACTTTCAGCCCGTGCTTTCTTGACAAGCAGGAAAATGACCATCAGCCTCAAGCATTTTTCTTTTGCTCATCTGAGCGCCCGGGCTCCTTCCCCGAGGTCCAAATGTGATTTGCCGTGAAGGCCCCAGGGGTGGGAGGAATCCACCACCAGCACACACATCCCCTCGACCACAGCCCCGGAGAGGGAGCAGGTAACGTCCCCCTCCGGCTTGTCCCCARAGCAGACGCCAGCCCCGGGGGCCAGCAGCCGCGGTACCTACCATGCAACCCGTTGAGTCCACCTTGCGATCTGAAACGCATTTGAAGTTGCGGGTACAGCCACCGTTGTTGCGGGAGCAGTCTCGGACCGGCCCGAAGGAGGAGAGCAAGTCATTGATGGTTTCRAAGTAGGTGGACAGCATCGCTTCTTCCCTTGGAGAGAAAAGGCACCGTTAGGGCTGGCAGGGAGCTGGCAGCACACGGCACGGGCAGGGCAATCCGCACAGAGAGCTGCTCTGGCAAAATCACGGCATTTTGATTAGCAAAACCGAGTCAAAGGAAGCTTCCCAAGACAATTAAGGCTTTGTGATTATGCTATATATAATAAATTTGCTGCATAACTCKCAGATCTTTGATGAAAACCAACCAGTTATGGGGTTTCAAAGATACTATCTATTACTTCAATGCAAACTGGTAACTAAGAGATACTTTATTAGCAGCTTGGAGTTGTGTGTGAATCCAACCTTATACTAGACAACGGCGAATCCACAACAGTGAAACTCCTCCTGAACATTTCACAGCTGGGCCAAGCCTCCCCAGGCACCCACACCTCGTCCATCCCCTGGGGACACTGCTGAAGCTGGAAAGCCATACGAAACTTGGCTTCACGCTTGCTGGGATGTGGGTGCAGAGGCTGATACCTGTGCTTGGCGCCGGGGGACGGGGGACCTGGAGCAGGGGATGCYGTGACGGGTGCAGGCACGGCTCTCTGCTGCACCGCTCCAGCCCGTGACGGCTCTGCAAAGCCCCGGGCACGGCCACGCCGTGACACTCCTCTCTTAAGCAAGCAAGAAGCATAAATGCCGACGAATTCAATGGSCACGTAAAGCCTTGGGAAGCTCCCAGCCCTGCCTCTCTGAGCTGCGCAGACAGCAGATTGTGTCTGTGACGAAGTATTCAGGCACTTTGCTTTCTGCTGGGTTCCTGCAAAGGGAACACAGATGCTTGTGGAGAGCTTTAAGCATCTCCAAGGTATTTTTCATCTTCAAAGCACATTTTATATATTAACCGATATCCGCAACCCACCTTGGGCAACAGATCCTGTCACCCTCTTACCGACAGGAGAGAGACAAAGCCATTTACCCGAGGTCACAGAACAAGTCACTGATGGCAACAGACTTGACCTCCACAGGCTATTTATTAGATCTTTAAACACAGGGGGCTGCAAATAAACACTGACCCCTCTGACCTTAAAACACCCCYTAAGGCAATGCCAGGAGTTACAGGGGGGTTTATTCCCCTTTAGCATCTCCCCTGCTCTCCCATCAGCACCTAAAAAGCCGCACAATGACTCAATGCCCAGTGCTAGTCTCCCTTTTTAGGGGGTTTTTAATCTGAAAGCCGTGTGCTTGGCAATGAAACAGCGGTGGAGGAATATTCAGCAGCCCTTGAAGACCACAGCACTGCTGTCTCGAACTAGCACTGCATTATCTATCAGCGGAGGGCCCCCGTGCGCACACACGCCGTCACACTCACGCACACAGCCCTGCCAACACCAAACGCTTGAAAAAAATCATGAGTCAGGCGTTAAAAAAAAAAATATAATGAGATTGGCATAAAAAAGATGAGATTTTAAAAATAAATCAATCACTGGGTGTTCCCCCCACACCCCTCTAAATTTGCCTTCTGCTTTCTGAGCCTTTAGGGCGTAATTGAGCTTTTCCCTGCAAACTTGAGGGCTAGAAACTACCCAGAGACCAAACCCAAAGAAATAAAGCCCTACGCAGTATTGAAGTCAGTATTCTGCAGATTCCAGATTTCCAAGCAATCACAACATTCCAGAAGCTGGGACTTTCAACAAGGAAAACACCGTAAAACCAGCAAGAACTGGTAAATTGGCACGTCCCCGCTCGGACAGAGGTGGAGGGCAGCTTYGCCGCTACCATGGGTCGGGGCAGATGAGTTGCCCCAGCACCGGGGTAGCTCCGTGCCCACCGCGGTGCCTCCGGCTGCATCGCTGCCCCACGCAGCAAATTCATGTCTGCGCTGCCCGCTTTCACCCCAATTAATGCTTCCCAATTAACTTTTCCCTCTTGGCGATCATGCTTCCGATATTCCCCCTCTCTTGGCCCGTCTCCTAGATYTTCCAGCATATTTGGAGCTGAATCTCCCTCTGTCCTTTCTTGGTCATGTTTCAAATATCTTTAGAGGCCCTTTTCTATTAGCACTCTGTTCCCACCAGAATTTGCAGCTCCTCCGAAGTGAGGGAGTGAGAAAGGCAGAATATATTAGATCAGGGCACATATTTCTGCTGGAGAGATGGGGGAAGAGAAAGGGCATATTATTTACTAACCAAAAACGGTGTTTATTAACGTAGAGAGAATTATTTAAATAAAAAARCAACAAACCATGACAACTCTTCCACTGCCCACCCGGAAAGCTCAGCCCCATCTGGTCCTCCCGAGGGGTTTCTCATCGTAGGTGGACTGCAAGGAGAACCGYGGCCCCATCCTCCCTCCTGGCTTTTCCATTTGGCCACCAAACCACCAGACCCTGCTGCAGCTCCCACGGCCCTGAAGGGAGAAGGTGAGGAGCTACAGCTGCGCTGGGTGGTGTAAAGGGGACCCCAGGGCCGGATCCTCAGCCGGGGTAACTCCGGAGAGCCGGAGTGCTGCTGGGAGAAGCCGGCTCATCCCGCAYGGCACCGTGCTCCCGGGCTGGGGCTGGCCAGGGCAGCTTGTCACACTTTTAATTAAAACCTGGAAGCACAAACCGACGTTCTTCCCTCAGGGTGGAGGACAGGAATGGGAACCTCGCCCTCCAAAATCATGCCTGGCGTAATGGATGACCTCGGACAAAACACAGGCAGGAGCCACCGAGCCAGAATGAGCCATTAAATGTATTAAAATATTAACCTCGCTGGAAGGTGGGGAAAAGGAGCCGGAGGGAAGTGTTCAAATGTCACCTGTGCGAGGAGCGGGGTGACGGTGCTGCCTCCAAACGGAGGGAGGCTGCTCGGCCGGATTGCTTCTGCGCCGGCCGTCGTCAGATTAGAGGAGCATCACTTCAAGGCAGCGCCCTGACAAGGGGGATGTCAGCAGATGAGAGGGCTGACGCGATGCTCGGAGCGAGCTGGGAGCAAATTTTGCTTTTGTCTGCCTCTGCAGGGGCCGGCAGCACCGGGCTCGGCGCAGGCAGGCGCTGCCGAGCCTTTGGCACTGCCAGCCTCAGCGGCTCCTTTTAATTTTAGGGGGTGAAGAGCAATAATTAATTACCCGCCTCCTGCAGCCACAATGGGACAGGCAACACGTGGCACGGAGCAGATGATTTTCCACCCRCGCAGCTCCGGTGGCGACCCCGTCCCGTCCCTCCCTGCCCCCTGTATGGGACCGCAGCCCCCAGCCCCCAAACCCCAGAGCCAGCCCTGCAGAGCAGGCAGTGCCGACACGGCAGGGGACACTTGAGGAGCGATGGCAGCGTCTGGCCACCACTGCACGGTGCCCGCCGGGAGCAGCCGTCCCTCCCCACCGCCCTGGCACGCCAGATTAGACCAGCCCTGATGGATGAATCACTTTCCCTGCAGTAACGAGCTGCCTGCGAAAGAACAGCTCTTTTCTCTTGTTCTCCATCTATCTGTATTGAATTTCATCGAGTGACCCTCGGATCCGTTCTGACAAGGCAGGACGGAGAAGATGGGCTCTGCAGTTCACACCGTGCCCGGGGCACACCGGAGAGCCGGAGGAAGCTGCCGGTGGTCCCGGCCGGACCCGGGTGCCAAAGCCACAGGCACCAGGCAGGGCTCAGYGCCCGGCGTGCTGGGAGGACAGGGCAATTCCCCACCGCCCTGAAGCAGATTCTAGATCCCATCAAAAAGGGCATTTTGGAGCGAGCGACCTAATTTCTGGTGCCAGATTCTCCCCAGAAGCACACACATGTCTATGAAGACAAGCACAGGCTCCTTCTCTAACTCTCCAGCCCTCCCAAAGACACACGCAGACACCCAAATGATACACTTATARATAAAATGCACTCCTCTCTCTACCAGGACCCACTGATGATACACAGCCTCAGTAAAAGCCCCTTTTCTAACAACTTCYATTGCCACAAACGGTCAGTGCGATGCACAATAGCAGGGCTCTGCCTGACTTGGCACAGCTCCTGCGGTGCAGACCACAGCACCCATCGTCACCCAGCCCCGTGTCACCTCCCATCGCCCACACTCGCCTCGATTCCCTCGAAAATACTTTTCTCCTTCCTCCCCCTTTGTTCCAGGCCCTCATTAATGAAGCAGATTCAGTGACAAATATCACTGGGGGTTATTTATTCATGAAATACCAACACCATGCAATCCTCAAAGCCTCCAAAGCACTCATCTCAGAATAAGCTCCTGAGCTTCGCAGTGGCTCTTCTCTCCAGCTCATCCTGGAAGGGGATTAGAGGGTGTTATCCAACTCAGCTGCCCCTTTTTATTGCCTGCTAATGGTTAAAGACATTTGTGTCTTACAAAGTTAACCATCGCTAAGAAAAACAAAGAAAAGGATGCGAGCTGGGGACTAAGCCAGTGCTGCTCTACCATCTGCTCCCCGAGCTGTGTTTGGAGAGGGACCAGGGGGGAGATTTGGGGTTCATGAGTTTCTAGAGACAGGGCCCACTAGCAGCAAAAGGCATGATGCTGTGTAACCTGCAGCTTCATCCCAAAGGAGGGACCGGTACAGAACGGGGACCCAAAACCACCCAGTGCAGCCCAGCCAGGATGCCTCATGTCCAGCACCTGGTGCTGCTGCCTACTTCCATTGGCAAGACCCCACTYGACAGGAAACTTAAGAGCTGATGCACTTGCAAACCAGGACAGAGCAATTTACACCCAGATTCTGCATTTTTCAKCCCGACAGCTGCTTGCCTGAGCAATTTTGACCAGCTCTGGCCACAAAACAACTGCTGTGCTCCGAGGCTCGAGGAAGGCCTGGTCTCCTCATGGCTAAGAGCCCACCAGAGAGGTGTCTCCCTGTGCGGACTTCGCTCCCTTTTCCCGTTATGCCCAGCCACGGGTTAAACCTGGATGTCYTCTGCCTTTCATCCTTCTTCCCTGCCCCATCAGGTCATCTCACCCAGAGCTGGCTTTACCTGGCAGGACCCTCAGCCTTTGCCCTGTGGATGCTCATGTGGGAGCCGTGGCTGCYTTCCCCTTCTAGTCCCCATCATGGCCCCATCCAGCCCCGAAAGCTCAAGCCGAGCACCCATCCCTCCGGGGCAGTTTGCAGGAAGAGCTGGATACCCACCCTGGGGAAAAATGCCTCCGAGGAGTCYCCAAACACAGCCCCAGACCTGCAACAGCTGAAGTCCCCGTCCACATCGCGGGCAGGTTATTTCCTCCCCAGCAAATGCTCTGTCTGAGCATCAYTTGTGCTCTCACCTATTGCACTCCTGTCTTCCTCTGTTCCTTTTCTCTTCTCCCTCACATCTCTTTTTCCTCCACTAAATCCCCACCTTCCTCTGCTAATCCGGCCAGCACCGAAATCATTAGTGAGGTTGCTGAACTCTTCCTTGWGTTTCAGAGTAAACAGCTCAAAGATATTAATGGGATTGGTGGAACTGGGACYTGCACGAGCCTTTTTGCTGTGCAAATGGTTCTGCCTCTGTTTGTCTGCAGCCACATGGGCTGGAAACTTCTTCACCAGCCATGAATTGCAAATGCTGGATGGAAGATGGTGAGCYGGGAAGGGTAGGTGCTCTCAGCTGCAAGCCTGAAGTATCAAATTGGAGGGGTATTATAGACAGAATAGCAGCAGAAGCAAAGCTAACCCAGCCCTTCGTCCCCGGCTTCCTGCACTGCAGCACTTGGCCGTTTTAAAGCTGGGAAGAGSTCAGGGTGTTCACACAATGCCCAGCAAAATTCATCACAGAAATGGGCACGGAGGGTCTGCCTGCCGCACCCCAGCTGAGGGTGCGCTGAAAAGCTGATAATSACATTTTTTCTATAAGCATTACATATAAACGATAAAAAACCCAAATTACATCTGCAAAGCCCAGCATTCAGAAGTGAATTGTCAGGACGTGGCCAGCAMGCAGGGCTGGGACCCCGGCTGCAGACGGACCCCTGGGGACCCCGAGGTACCACCACCCGCGGCCCCAGCCCTGCTCTCAGCGCCTGGCATTCCCTCTCACCTGCAAAGGCAGAKCCACCCCCTCCCCTGGGGCTCTCCCCCCCCGGGGACTCACCAGCCAGCACCCCCAGCACCTCACGAACGTTAGTTTGTTCTCACAGCTTCTGTACACTGGGTATTATTTTCTTCACGCTTAAGATGGGGAGCCAAGGCAACAAGAGATCAGGATTAAAAGTGCTCACCACTGTTAGACGTCCAACGGGAGACGCTTTCAAAATTATTTTTAGTTCCTTTAGCACTTCCCGCGCTCACAGTACAATTCCAACTGGGTTTGATTGCACCACGGGCTCAGCTGTTCTGTACAGAGGGCCATGCAGTTAAACACCCAAATTACGATGAATGTATGGTCACCTCAGAAAAGTGGTTTCCGATTTCAAGAATATGTTTTTTCCAGGATCTCAACCCTTTTCTTTCTTATCCTGCCTGCAACAAGAGACCATTCTCTCTACAGCCCTCTCCTGCACCCACTGCACCATTTACCACATCTGTAGTGAATGCAGCAACCATCTTCCGCAGCACCGAGCCCTGAGCCATCTCCTGAGCAAGTCCATCCACGCATTGACCAAGCTGGGATGCTCTGGAAAAGTTCATCTCCATCCCTCGCGCTGGAGGACCCGACGAGGTGGTGGCAGMTTCTAACCAAGGGACTTCACAGTCTGAAACTTTGGCACGCTTAAGCCCRTGTCTTCAACCAGGTTTCTTAGTGTGGTACCTGACGATGTGTGTGCATGGAGCAGATTTATTATCTYATGTAGAAAAATTGAGTTTCCGCCCAGCGTGCCCATAGACACTTTTCAACCACTGGGAGGTTTCAAGTGCTGGGAGGTTTCAAGAAAAAACATCATCTGGGTCCTAAACTGGGAGAAATCATCCTTAGGTGAGTGATGTTGGAGAAGGCACTTCAGTGGAGCTACGCTGGCACACCTCAGCTGATGAGCTGCTTACTATAAATTTTCTGGGTAGTCTCACTTCGTGTGGTAATACTGTAATAAACAGTTGCAAAAACGCTCTCCCAAAAACCTTGAGGTTGAAAGTGTGAAAAATTCCCTACCACGCTTCAATAATTTGCTAGAGATTCAATAAAACCATCGCTCCGCCAGAGCATTTTGAAGCTCACCTCAGCAACCAGAAGGGCCAGAAATTTAATTACAGCAAAGCAAAGCAAAAACAAACACACCGGAATAGAAGCGAGCTCGGAAAGCCCATCACACGCAGCACACGTCCCGGGGGATGCCGGGGCTCGCCCGGGCTCCCCACCCCGCTGCAGCCCCCTCGGAGGTGGCGCGGCTCTGCCGTACGAAGGACCAGGAGGTCACAGATGAGATAAACAAGATAGTTTTAATTCTGAGCATTTTTCCCCCTGTTTCAGGGAAGCATCGCGGTTGCCACTTCAACCCCGCACGAGCCAAAGGCAAACACAGGCGATGCCGGCTCAGTCTCCCAGGCAACCTCGTCACCGGGAGGTTTAAGAAAAGGCGCACGAGCCTTAATAGGGATGATAAACCACGGTCAGTAAGTGCGCTGGAAATTACACGTGTCAGCGCCCGCTTCACCGCGGCTCGTAATTAATCCCATTTTGGTGGGTTGTGTTTCCCGTGCGGCGATGCTATGGTCAGGACGCTCCTATGCGTCAGGCATCTTGACGGCAAAATGTGGGCTGGGCTGGGCTGGGCTGGGCTGGGCTGGGATGGGGGCGTGGAGCACAGCAAGTGCCCTCGGTGGGACAGCAAACCCACACTAAGCACCTGGGGACACCAGCTGGGAAGAGAAATAGTACCGCCGAGCATCATGTCCCACCCCGGCACAGGGATATTTATCGGGATGGGCGTTGCCCTATACCCCACCACCCCGTTCTGCATTTATTTAAGATACATCTTTCCCAGCCATTTTCGAGGTCCCAGGCTTTATCCTCCTGTTTTATATCTTTTTGGAGCCCCAACAGCCATATCCTGGCAGGTCGCAGGGGCTCAGCCCTGCCACGCTGCCCCGGGCAAATGTCCCCGCTCCTGCGCATTTTCCACCTGCTCCTCATGAGCTTCATCAGGAGGTAATTCTTCAAGGGGGGGATGTGACTTTCCCCATTTCGAAGGTGTCCAGCACTGACAAAACTATTTTCCCGCTTCTGTGCAAGTGCAGAGTCCCGGCTCTCTGCTGCTATTACCACAACTGCTCCTAACATCCCAGCTGATGTTTTCAGCTTCAAAGGAATCTGTTTCCCTCTGTCGACTATATCACCAGCCAGAGCCAGACATACCTAATTCAGTTTTATTAACTTTAGTTAAGTTATTTACCTCTGAAGCATGCAAAGTTATCTGAGATGAGCCTGACCCATCCCTTTCCCTACCCTGCTTCTCCAAACTTCAGCTGCAAAGAGAAACTTTATAATATGAATTCTWAAAGTTCAAAAAACGGTAGCAAACCAGAAGCACGGGAAAAGCACAGTTTCAACATCTTAAGACATTAAGTAATTAAAAAATATAGCATTTAGACCATCAGGAACAGAAAGCTCCAGGCTCAGTGAGGAGCCACTTGGCCCCTCACACCGCTGCAATTACCAATAAACGCCTTCTGGCAAGGGGTTCTAGGCAGCTCCAAATATTACCAATTTAAACAGTTAATAGTAGTGGAATCTGCTTGTTCAACATGGAATCGGTAGTAGTAGTACATATTAATTGATARTAATTGAGCACTAATTAACTCACAAAGTAATATGTTTATCTAGCAAAATGGATCAAACTTGGCGGGGGGGTTATCAGTAAAGGCAGCAATGCATAATTAAAAAACACATAAATGAAAATTAACAAATTATTTCTCTATGCTAATTAATATCTTTACAACCTCAGTTTGCCCAGCAATTCCTTCCATCTCATCCTCTCAAAACATTATTTTCAAAATAGTGAACTTGCAAATACATTTCAGGCTTCAATYTAGAAATAAAAAACAACTGGAGGGATATTTTTCACTCTCAGAGATAACACGGTGATAACAAGGAAGCAAAAAATCTGCGCAGAAGGGGAAGTGAGAGACCACAGGGAGGGCTCGTGGCTTGCCACGGCAGAGCTGCTCAGCGCCGGGCAGACCTCGCTGACGCTGCTGGCAAGACCTTCTGCAGGCTGCCGTGAAAGGAGGCATCCAAAAATACTTCTAACACCCCTACCAAGGGAACGCYGACCCCTGCACCACGCAGGTGGCTGGCCACGAGTCCCGTGGGCTTATCCGGAGGGATGGAGCGAAGCACACCATGCTGTAGGAGGAGAAGAGAGGGGTAGTGGTRGGGGGAAGAAGCTGGTTTGATGTTGACTAAACCCCCGGTTCTGACCACAGAACCGCACGCCGTGACCAAGGGCACGGACCCAGGAGGGCAAGAGAGGCCAGCCCGGCACAAGATCCTCCATGCGGATCACGCTTCTGCAGGAGCTCGGCAGGGAAGCGGCGTGGGYTCTGCTATCATCCCCATCTTGGTCCCGCAACCAACTGCTTGGATGCCCCCCAGCCCTTCCCGCAGCCCTGCCACCCACATCCAGAGCAGCTGCCAAGCGCAGTACCCCACAGCTAAATCTGCAGGGAGCAAAGCCCTCCGTGGGGGATGCCACGTCCAGGTCACCTCTGCCTGGATGGTGGGRTCTCCGCCTGCAAAGGGATCCTGCAGAGCATCCTGCAGCGCGGAGACGTCGAGGTCCCCCAGGCATCCCACGAACGGAGCCACCGCCACGCAACGCGGGTACGCACAGGTCTGCGCGCGCAGAAAAAGTATAATAAAGRAAATCATAAAGGTTGCAATGTCACATACTCAAAACTTAATAAAATGTGAGATCTAAGGTTGCCAGGGCAACCTTAATTCAGTCKCTGGTAATTATGTACTTTGATGAAGGTGTTGATTGCAAGACCACATATAGGAGGGTTATCTGAAGGACCTATTTCTCCCCAAACGCCAAGGGTGATGGTGCTGAGCTGTAGCCAGGTGTCTCTGCGTGCCTGAAACAGTCCAGAGCTCGACATTCAGGCATCCAAAAACTCACCCCCGGGTACCTACGAACATCTGCAGGCTTCTCGGCATCCTACAAACAACTTCATCTGCAGCTTCTCAGTACCTTGYTCTCTCTTCGTTGGAGGACACATAGCTCCTACTTTATTGTACTCTATTCAGATGCCGTTCTGCATGCACAATTACTCAGCTCCTCATGGGTTGCATATCCTTTGCTCAACACCAAAAAGCAGCAGTATTTCACAACCAATAAAGTGATTAAGTTCCCAATCTCCCTGTTACCATCCCCATTTTACAGACGGGGAACTAAGGCCCAGGAATGGTAATGTAAAAAACATCCACTACATTACATGCACCAAATTTGAGACATTTAGACTTGATTTTCAGAGTGCTTAGCATTAAATGACACTTCCCCTGCTCAAAGCACAGCTCTCATTGACTTCAGTTGAAGTTTTTACAGCTCCACATTAATGCAGATCATTCCCAGAGCAGGTTCATTGGCTGTGCTGAGCGAGGCAAAGGTGAAAAACTAGGATATGATCATGCCATTAAAGATGGTTTCATAATGCGCATGCAGAGAGGGGCTGCCTGAAGGCTGCCCAGCAAACTGACCCTGGCACCTCCCGGCTTTGGAGTTTTGCAAACTTGATAACGTTTGCTGAAGAGGAGCCTAATCAGGGTTTTATTCTGGGCAGGGAGGAAGGGGAAGGCGTTTAGTCTGGAAAAGATGACATTTTTCAGCAGCAGTTGCAGGAGGCAGCATGGCTCAGCCTTGAGTGGGCAGAGCTCTCCCTGGGGCAAAATCACYCCGGCAGGCTCCTACCTGCCTGCTCACCATCCTCCTCCCCCTCTTGTCCCAGTATAGCCCATTCCTCTCTCCCATTCTCCYAGTTCCCTTTCCCCGCTAGACCCAAACTCGGTATTTTTGGCCAGCTGCTGCCGCCCTCCCTCACGCCCTCAACCAGCATTTCGGAGCGGGGATGCTCGGCCGTGCTCAGGCACGGAGGACTGCTGCCGGCTCTTGCTGCTAAAATCAAACAAGACTTCACGCTGTGTGCAGCGATTCAAGTTTTTCAAAGCGCTTTTAGGCTGGCCAAATTAAGGTGGTTCTTCGCCTGTAAAAGAGAGACCCTCCACAAAACGTCTGCCTTAATCCGCTGCAACAGTTTTGCCTGGGGGAGAAAAAGAAATCTTAGAAAAACAAGCAATCGAGCAAAAGCCTAGACAGAAGGCCTGGGATCTCTCATCCTAAATTATTAAAAGCTGAAAACATCATGAGATGGGTCAGGCCACCCCAGTACCAGGCAGCGATTGCAGCCCTGCCTGGGCTGGTTCAAATAAAACCTGTTTTTCATATGTTCACATAAACCTATTCACATAGACTCGATGTGGCATGGTGAAAAATGCCATTAATCTCACTGTCGTGATGAGCTCTGGGCTCCTCCTCGCTCCCTCACCCGTATTCAGACACCAGAGAGGAACTGAGCATGCAGACACCTTCCCCTTGCCTTTGCCCTTCAAAATAATCAGCCATCAGCAAACCAAGATTTCAGGTCACTGCTCGTTTATCATCCCAAAGGGATGAGCCTGGGATGAGCTAAAAGATTTTCCCATTTAAAACAGACATACATTCTAGCCCAAAAGAGAGCTTGGCTGCGGCAGTTCCCATCTCTCCACCCTGCCTAGAAATTGGGAATTTGCTTGCTGGTGGGAACGTGGAGGGGTCAGAAAGGCAGAGAGGAGCTGGAAGGACCCCAGCCCATACCCCAGCCYCCCGTGCCGCAGCTCGTCCCCCAGCCCCGCGGAGGCAGAGACAACCCGCAGTGCCCCTCGGGCACCGGGGACGGACCCGGCGTGAGGTACGGCCCGGGGGGCTGTGTCTGCCTTCGGTCATCAGGAGCATTTTGCTATGCCAAGCTTGAAAATCCTCGCTTGGGGCTCCGACTTCAGCATCTGCTTAGGCACAAATGAGTCACTGGGGTTTCCTTCCCTTTTACAGCCTTTGAGGGTATTTTGGGCAAGTCTTCTGTTGTAATGGGCTCCTCTGGATCTGACTTTGTAGCAATTCATGATGGTCACCAGGAAAAGTTGGACTTTGCAGGGAAACTGGGCGAGGGAGAGGGTTACCCTCTAGCCCGTTGTTTGCCTGCTCCCAAGCACTGGGACCAGCCACATCCCAGACTCGACCACTCTCATTACACAGCGATTGGGATTTCTTTTCTCAAGAAACGTAGACGCAGCGGCGATAAGCACTTTAGAAATGCCGATAGAATTAGATTAGATAAATAGGAAACAGCCAGGGCTGCAGGATCAGACATCCACGCCCTGATTTTTCACAGATGATCCTATCGATCCGCTGGGAACAGACAGTGTCAAGCCCCTGGGAAACCGGGTGCCAGGGATCGGCCATCTCCACACTGGCAAGGATAAGGGTTCGGAGTGGGGACCCCTGCCCCGATGAGACGCTTGCCGCAGGCAGGACRGCCCGTGGAGAAGCGAGCCCCAGCACGCTGCAGCAGCTCAGCATCCCCACGCAGCTCCGGGGGCAAGCCTAGGCTCTGCAATAAGGCTCCATCCAGCTGAACCTCCCCAAAAGCCACTCAGCCGGGTGACCTTCACCAACCCCTCAACATCCCAGGGATCTCCAGTCCCCGTCCTCCCTGCCTGCTCCCCGCAGAGCCAGGGAGCTGGGCACGCTGCTTCTCAGCCACGGCACCGGGCGAGCAAGTGTCCCACGGCGTGGGGGTGCGCACGGCTGCACGGAGAGAAGGGTTAGAGCCCATGAGAAGCAAAACTAGAGCTTTTTGGAGAACCAAACCCATGAGCTGTATTTTAGAAAACACCACACACCTGGGTCAGTTACTAGGGATGCATTTATGCATATGTATACATATATGCACAGCTTTGCTGCTATATATAGCACCTTCTATCAGCAACGCTCACTGGCTTTGAAAAAGCCAGGCCAATGTCCGCAGACAGAGGAACTGAGGCACAACTAGATTATTTACAGCTCGTTTCCAGAAGTAGTCTTTGAAGTTGGAATCCAATTAATTTTATACCTGGGGAGAGATTTGCATAGGGATTTTCCATCCATATGGGCAGGTTTTTCAAAAGGACTCGGCTCTTATCTAGGCACCCAATGCAGACTATGTTTTCCAAGGTGCCCAGCACCCATTAGCTCCTCGGAGTACAGCCGGGTTTGTCACAAGGGCAGCACCCTCCTTGGTAAGCCACCGGTCACCGAGCCCTTCCAAGGACACCACCTCCATGGGTCTGGTCTCCAGAGGTGAGGAGCACCCCAATCTGCTGCTGCCTTTGGTAGGGACCCATCTCACACCTGCCTGGAGATGTGGGCACTTGAGAGCAAATAATTTCCCACCACAGAGAAAGAGAGGGGTTTTCTGCCGGTTTAAATCCCTGAACAAGCTCAGTCCAGGATCAGAGAGATGCCACTGCTGGCATGGGGGAAGCGATGGGCATCGGTGGCTGAGGGAGGACCAGGACCACCCTGTGTGGTGGCCACAACCCACTAGATCACCTTGGCTACATCTTAAAACTGTACCCACACTGCCAGGAGGGTTTGTCTTCTGTCTCCCCTGCAAAGATGCCACATGCCCCTCTCACCACCACGTCAGCAAGCGCTGCCTGGACAGACCTCAAAGCAGCCACACGCTGTCCTCAACTTGCAAACTCTTTGGAGCAGAAGCTGTATTTAGACCTGTGTATGGGGCAGCTCCCTTCAAGGCACTTCAGAGAACCTCTCCTGATTTTCAGTCTTACAAATACCCCGGCAGAGAGGCGAGCAAGCCTTTCCCCATCCCCTTTCACACCCCCCTTGCAAACCACAGCCCCCGGGAGCCCACGGCGCAGTACCTGAAAATCTCTGATGCAGGCGATGGCTGCAAAACATCGCCTTCAGACTTTTGAGGAAGACACAGAGCTTCAAATGCACACTAAATCCCCAGAGGCCAATGTTTCACAAACAAACGGCACCCACCGGGAAGGAGCGGGCAGCCCTGGCCGCAGCAACGCCTGCCTGTAATGAGCTGATCCGCGGGCTTCCTCCCGGCTCTCCGATTCACCAGGTAATTGCTGTACATTTTTAGCCTTGCCTGCAGCCATATCATAAAGGGAAGGCTGCCCAGCTGTGTCCAGGGCCAGTTGTGTTCAGAAAAAAAGATAATCAGCATTTAAAAAAAAAAAAAAAAAAAAGAGAAAAATCTGGCACTGAACTCTATCGCATCCATTTTTGTTCCCACTAAACCAAATTGGCTGCCATCGAAGCAAATGGCAGATGAAGAAAACATTGACTTTTTGCTGAGGTCAATAAACAAGAGAAATTGAGTGGGGAGTTGAATGTGGAACAGGGAACATCATCATTTACCTGAGGAAGAGAGAGGGTTAAAGGCAGAGAGGCTGAAGCAGGGCGCACGTCCCTACCTCACGTGAGGGCGTTTCACCTGGGAGCTCAGGGCTGGGAGGCAGGAACCGTGCCGGCTCTGCCGAGGCTTGGGACTATGCTGTGGGACTGGGTCTGATGTGCTCCAAACAGAAGACCCCGGACCCAYGACTACAGGGGATTGCATTCCTGCAACTGAGCATCTGCTGGTGCTGATGGCATTTCCCCCGAGCGGGCACGCAGCCTGCGCAGGGCTGAGACCTGACTGCTGCTGGTCCAGAAGTGGCCAGACCAACCCTTCCTGAGGTCTCAGAGAYGCCGAGGATGGGATTCAGCTCACCCATCCCAAGGTAACTCAAGATACGCATAGGACTGGTCACTGTGGGCTCCTCCAAACTCASCAGGGGAGATCAGCTCATTTTGGGRATGATGTCYCTGCCCTAAGGTGGTCAAGGATTGCAGCCAGAGCTGACCGGTGCCCTGAGCTCCACAGACCAGATCTCTGCTGATTAGAAAAGGCACCCTTGGCAATAGCTTAGATGCAGATCTAGSGATGATCTAAGCTACTCCTAAGCGCAGTCAGATCAGTCCCAGCCTTCGGCCCTTGGGACTATTTGCAATAGATGCCAAGGAGAGAAGGAGGAGCCTGTTGTTGGCCTTCCTGAGAAGAAGGGGAAGGTCTTGAGCTCGCCCGTAGCATTAGATAGCTGAAATACCATTTGGGAGAGACAGAAAGCCTCGATTATGGAAAAAACTCCTTGCATTTTGCACTACCTTAGACACCACAGAACYACAGTGAGACACAAACCTGTAAAATGCCAAAATCCTAGTGCCTATAACAGGATTCAYTGTCCTTGCCATGTTGTCCTGTCTTTTAGCCTCTTGACGTCACAGCTACCCTAGTGTAGATCTGCTGAGCAGGGCTATTAATGGTGTGTATGGGTAGAAATGCAGAGGGCTGAGCAGACTCCCAGGGTTTCCAAAGGAGACATCACTTTGGAAGATCTATCTCCTTATTTTGTTGTGTTTTTTTTTTTATTCACAAGCCTACCCTCTCTTGACAGTAACCCACAACCTGAAGCACCTCTAAAGAACAGATGTTGGTATTAAACCAACGGCAGCACCATGCTTACACACAAACACACACTGATTTCGAAGTTTAACTCTGAGSTCCTCCAGCCTCACTCTGATACCAAGCATCCCAGAACAGACACCCCCCCTTTATCCGTAAACCTTTGCGCCTTGCATTTCTAAGCAGAACATAAAGAATATATGCATTTATTAAAGGCAGAAGAGACTACACCTCCCTGAGCTCAATTATTGGCGCTAAGTGTCCTACATCAAAGGCRTTTAGAAGAGCTGCACTACGGCAGATGTTGCAAGGGATGCATTGGGGGCCCAAGCCCACGGGCAGCGATCGGAGCTGCCGGCAGGCACGCATGGGATGGGAGCATCCCTCCCCTTGGGCCAGCCGCATCTCAGCCGTCAGCTTCCTTTCAGTTACCAGTGTCACGGTGAAGGACATTCAGTTTGAACCGCAATTCACGGGAGTGTGGGACATGGTCGTCACTACTCCTGCCTGATTAGGTCTGCCAAAACCTATCAGGGGGAAGCTTGCCTGGGAACCCGCTCTCCGGCTGCACGTTTCGCAACAGGAGATTGATGGCAGGAGAAAAGGGGCAGGGGAAGACAAAAGCACTTGTACACGGCAGGACCGCCCTCCTTCTCCTGCCCATCACATTCCACTCGCCACCTTTATTTTAGTGTCTGTCTTAATTAAGGAGGGTAAATGGAAAGGCTTCCATGCTAATTCAAGGTCTGTCCCTGCGGAGAAGGACGCCCAGAATACAATATGCTTCCTCTGAAAGGCACCAGGGACAGACGTGCAGAGATGCGCGGAGCCCAGGCCCCCACCATGGACCCCACGAACCCCCTCTGCCCGGGCAGGGAGCGAAGTGAAGATCTTCTGATGGATGCCAGGAGCATCCCTCAGAGCCCATGGCAGCCGGTGCCTCCGGGTAGAAGGGGGAGCTGTGAGCATCGCGTGGGCTCTCGGAGGAGGCGAGGGAGGGCTSATCCCACCCCGACACCCGCGGCAGCGTGCACCCCACTCCTCTTCCCGGGGTGACCTCTCAGCCGGACCGATTTCACACTGCAGCTGCACAGAGAGCGATGCCGACCTGATGCCGCATGCAAGGAGAGATGAGGGTTACCCAAAGCCCCCCAGACAAATGCTCTCCCAAAATACAGGTGATTACATACACGAGGGCCAAAACATTGATTTTTCAGCCAACAAGCAGCAGCAGAAGCAAGCCTCTGCRAATGTGACCCTTGGAAAAAGAGTCAAGCAGGAGGTTTTTGGAGGCAGAGCTCACTGGAGAGGCAAACCTGGGGATTTAYGAGCAAGAAAACAGTCAGTTGTATTTTTACCATTTCACCCCAACAGACTTCTCCGTACATATTTGCAAAAGGCAGGGATCACAGCAAAGACTGAGATTAACTTGTTTCTCCAAGTTTTTCTCTCGATGGAAGGAGCACTGCAAAGCTGAAAYGCTGCCTGAGCGCTGGTCCGAGGGCAATGAACTTGCTTTCAGCATTTGGCCCAATTCACATTAGAATACTCAAATTCGACTTCAGCACTATTCACCTCTATCTACCCAAAACCAAACTCRGTTTAAAGAAATGAAGATGACCTCAAAACTCCTGCTCTGCCACCGGAGACGAGCAGAGAGCATTCCCAGGAATAAAGCCCCGAGCAGGAGCTGGCATTTCGGGATCGGCWGCAGACTCGGATGGTGAATTACCGCACGACCGCAGGCAACGCGCAGGATGTGTCAACGCTCCAGACTCCTCATCTGTAAAACGGGGACAACAACAGCTACCTACYTCCCACCGTGCCGCGCAGTTAATTAATGCTCCTTTGAGTTGTGAAGATGAAAAGCAGCCTATAACTGCAAAATAGTGTTTTATTATTATTATGAATGAAGCCTCCACTTGTTCCATCAGCGTGCACCTTAAAGCAGTGCTACTGTAGACACTGTGAATTGCTCCCAGCAGCTGTACTACTGCTGGCGTTCGTAGGAGTTTGACCGTAGACTTGCACGTAAGAGCTTTGAACATGTTGTGGAAGAAGAAAGAAAGAGAGAACAAACAAATAGAAATTCCACGACATTTTGTGCTTAGCAYCTGGAGACGATGCTCCCACCCTCCTGGGGGCTGGAGCAAAACAAACCAGAGACAACGGCATCTCTTCAGCTCCCGYTCTTGCCTGTGCTTTACCTTCACGGGCTGCCGTAGCCCTTCATGCATAACGTCGGGACAGCGCACTTAAACAGCAAATTAAGATCACACAGCCACTTTRGGAAGTGATTAATATATTGTCTCTATTTGAGAGGTGGGAGAAATGTAGCACAAGACACCGAAGTTGCCTGCTCATGGGCACACAGCAAGCTGGGGGCAGAACAGCGTGCCTGAATTAAGGAAAGGCGTGGACAGACCCCCTGCTCCGGCCGGGGAGTGCCAGCTGTGCCCAGCTGTTGGCACCACCCAAATTGCATCCCCATCCTCCCAGGTGCGCTGGCAGGAGGGACCACGGGAGCACTCCTCACCCACCCACCACCCACCCCGGGGGCTCTCTGGCCCCTGCAAACMCTCCTTACCCTGCCATCAGCATCAAATCCGGTGGGGCAGGTCCACGAGGTCCCCAACGCCAACCACAACCCCTCAGCTGTACGCAGGCTCGGTCCCTCTCCTGCCACGGATGGTTTTGAGTTGGTGACACCAGACTAGCACATAGCAAAGGGAAGTTCAGCTCCTGGCTCAACTACTCCAGGCAAGTCACCTTTTTGTACCGACGTTTCCTGCATTATTTAACAGAGGGCCAACATTATTTCCTTTGCTCCATCTCGTGTATCTAGCCTGCACATCTCCGAGGCAGAAACCCCTCCTTTGATGCCTACGCAGCACCCGGCACTCCGCTCTCCCGACGCTGCAGCCAGCCTCCCCGTGCCCTGGCAACGCAACCCCAACCCGGCGGAGCGGCTGGCGGCTCTCCATCCCCCCGGCACCGCCGCTCCCCCTCTCCAGGCCCCCTCCGCCGTGCCCGGCTGAAGGACGCGGATGCCTGCCGCACACGGTGGCCATGCCGCTCCCGATAGGTACCTTTCATGTTTAATTCAGAAGCTAGTTTAGTTAATCTATTTTTTAATAATTCATCCTTTCCATCTTAATTTTGGTAGTTGTTGAAAATCCCTAATAAAACATTTAGGGGCTCTTTTACTGAAGCAAGGGCATGATTTACTTGATGGAATCCAGCCTTTGATGTCCTGTCTTAATTCCCTCCCTCCCACCGTGCCTCAATCCTGTTTATCGCTGTGCCAGAGGTAAGAGGTTCTTGTCAAGTTTTGTAGCACTTAGACGCTTGGTCAGTGTTAATAATTCAGCTGCCCCGCAYGGCTTGGACAAATCATGTGGCACATCAAGCCTCTTCCTTTTATCAACGATTCCCTCTGCCACCGCGGATCCAGGCACTGGCTGGGAGCGGTGTGGAGGGACCAGGCGGAGCATCCCGACCGATGCGGAAGCATGAGCAAAATTCTGCAGGTGCCAGCTACATCGTTGAAAGAATATACACCCTTTTACAGCGTTTATATTTCATTCTCTACTGCCGGAATGGAGAAACATGCTGGGTTTTTGCATCCATAATTGGGGAAGAACAGATGGTGGAAGCACAGTTGGAAGTAATACGGCCATTAAAATAATCTATACGGCTCACCCCGCTGCAATATGGGTGGGAACATTTTTTTTGCAGTTGTTGGGATATTGAGGTGTTTTGGTGGGTTTGATGGGTTTTACAATTTCCCTTCTCCCAGGATTCTCCTGTTGAAGCAACCTCAAGAGCCAAAAGCTGAACCTCAGCTGCTTCCACTGGGTATTTATCTGACCCCCGTGTGCCATGCGGRGCACATTTTTCCCCCAAATCACTCAGTTAAAGTAACTGCTAGCTTTACAACTATYTTAATGATATAAAAAGAGGAGCAGAAAGTCCCAAGCACTTCAGGCAGGTAGGAGTCTCTGGAGTTAACTTAAATTTTAAATGGGGGTGATGGGAGAAAGAATTACACAAAAAAAAAAAAACATTGAGTCATGAAAATTGAAACTTCTCACGGGGACACACAGGCTTTGCCATCACCTCTATCAGTTTCAAATCTCGAGAGTGTTTCTCTGTAAAATCTGAGCAAGAAAATTGCCCAGAAAAGCCCAGACATTTAGCCGATATATGGAAATTTATGTCCTTGCTCTGCAAGATTTAGGCCATGGTTTCAGAGACCCCTACGACCCCCCCAAACACCCCAACCACCACGTTGTTTGGTACCTCTTGATGGGTGAGGGTTCTTCTCTGGGCTTTTGTTACTGCTTTGTGTCGGTTTGTTTTTCCACATGAACGTAGTCTAGAAAAGGTCCTACTTCATCAATACAAAATGGAGAAAACATCTTAAATCTCAAAAAAAACCACACTGAGAGGAGTAATCCTTTCCTGCTCAAAGCCAGAGGCCAGCATCCCCATCCTGATTTATGGAGCAGAGAAGGAAAGGGAATCGCAGCAGCATCCCCTGGCCAAGAACCCAAGAACCCCAGGTCCTACAAGCACGGTGCTTCCCACGAACACCTCCCCGGGCTGGACACAATTATTTTCGCAGCCAGAAACCTCTTCGTTGGGCTTAAAATCTTCCCTGCGACCATGCAAGCAAGTACCTCT
This sequence comes from Oceanodroma leucorhoa, assembly GCA_030449065.1. Taxonomy (NCBI): domain Eukaryota; kingdom Metazoa; phylum Chordata; class Aves; order Procellariiformes; genus Oceanodroma; species Oceanodroma leucorhoa. Next base: position 3,065,154 of record JASVER010000051.1, read on the forward strand.
CCAAATCCTTACTCTCCGCCCTGAACACAGGGGAGCCAGCAGGACGTTACCTTGACAGCTGGCTTTGCTTTATGGAGCTGTAAATATATTTTTTAATAGGCTGGCGGCAAGAAAGATGTGTTTTCAGGCTCGACAACATCCAAAATTAACTGAGATTCATTTCAAAAGGGGCGAAGGGGTGGAGGAAGGGGGAACATGAGCTTGAAACCCGCAGAATATAAAAGCCTTGAAAGCAACTGCCAAAAAACCCCTGCACAGCTGCCTTCTGGCTCTCAGAAAGAGATTAAAAACCCGAGCAGCATCAGGCTGAAGCAGACGTCATGGAGGCCACCCTGGGCCATGCTCATGCTCAGATAAGACTCTTTCTTGTTCTTTTCCCAGAGAGGACCCAGCCTTTGCCAACGCATAGCTCTGYCCCGCTCCTCGCATCACCCGGCACGACGGGTTCATCTAAACCGAGGAGAGGAGACGCGAGATGCCGGTGCCTGGGGTGACCGGGGGCTCCCCCCGCATATGGTCCCTGGGGACCTGGGAGGAATCCTGCCACGAACATCAGCATCTCATCCTCCTTCAGCATCTCATCCTCCTTCGTGTGTCAGAACATTAAGCCTGATGCGCCTTCGTTAGCCCCAGCGCTGCTCCCTGACACCTAATTTGACTAACCCTTTAGTGACTAATTTAATTACCCCGGCCCACAAACTGACAGACAGCTGTTAAAAATGGTTATTGCATTATTAATACGCTCCAGTAATTTCCCATTAAAACTATACTGTTAATAATTTTTTCCCTGTATTTCTTCCCTCTTAATTAGTCTATTTAAAACTTTGAAGGAATATTCTCTTTATGGTAAATGGGAGCGTCGAGCAAATTACGTTTTTGATTGAATACTTCTGTGATAGGCCAGCAAATAAGACCGTTGAGTTGTTAATTATTGTCAGAGTTTCACACGATGCCTGCTAATGAGGCAGTCAATCTTCTCTGCCATTCCTAGAATATTAATGGAGGCCTTTGGTATTGATTCTGTCACCGGGAGAAGGCAGGAACCCCTCCCCCTCGGGTGGCTCCGGGGAGGGCATGGGGGGCTCTGTGCTGGGGGGGGACACGGAGGGGACCAGAGACCTTTGGGATGGGCTGAGCCAAGGAGGGCTGGAAGCTGGTCGAAGCTCGGGAAGCTCCTGGGTGTGCCAACGGCAGCTTGCACAGCTCACGGACCCCGCGGGGGAGTTGGCACATCCCCACGGGGATCAACCCCATCAACAGGCGTCGATGCACAACAGCCGCAGGCAGGCGGGACCGGCGGCGGGGGGGGTCAGCTCCTGCCGGACACGCTGGCCCCTGTCCCCTCGCTCTGCATCCACCTGCTGACTCCGAAGCCTATCAGATTTACCCCTTATCTTTCTGTGATAAGAGAATTTGCTTTGGTTTTTTTTGAGGAAAGGGAAATACCTGATCTGTCTGGACTTCAACAGATAACTTGATAGAGTGATGTGGGGAAATTATTAGCAAAGCGACCGTGGGTAAGGATTCACAGGGAACTGCGAAGCCATACAAAAGCAGCCTTTGAGCTGTGCTGGAAGATCAGACAGGGAGCTTTCAGTACCATTTCTCAAGCCGTTTGGGGATTGATCCTATCTGATATTTGCACTAGTGCTCTCATCGGAGGATGGAGAAGTTTGGCAGCAAAGTCTGCCAGTGTCAAAGTCACAGGACTTGATGTCTCTTCCCATCCAGGCTCCCATTGACCAGCTCAGAGACCAAGAGCAAGTCTTGTGTGGCCATGCCCAGTGCAGTCCCCAGTGGCAAAGCCATCTCCCTGCAAACAGCGTCTTGGCCAAGCCAGAGGTAGTCCTACTAAAAAAAGTCCTGATTTTGTAACAGGGGAACCGAGACAGAGAGGCAGCAGCCACCCAGGAGGTCTCTGGGTCTGTGACCGATGTCCTAGCTGTCCCATTAATGCCACCTCCCTGAGTGAGAGGTTGCATGCACATAGATGCAATTAAAAGATGCCACACGTATCCCTGCTTCAGCCCCAAAAAGCAAGGATGAACACACAGAAACTGTTCCACTGGAGCCGTGGAGGCTGTTCAAGCGGCACAGCCCCCCCGCACAAGCGTGTCCTCCTCTGCCTTCTGCAGCCACATCCTCTCCCGCAAGAAAAAGCAGCCCTTCCCAGAGCAGGAGCATTTCTACCGCTGCAGGTGAAGACCCCTCACCGCGAGACGCGTGGGGCAGAGGCTGGCACGCGGCGGCAGGAGGGACCACAGCAGCTCCTGGCAGCGTCGGAGCTGCGGCAGAGGACGTGGGACTGATGCTGTGGCACCAAGTCAGAGCAGAGACGTGGATTTCCGAAACAGGTCGCCCAGCGCTCGGCGCTGGGTTTTGTTTTCTGAGGAAGCGCCTGCGCGGGTGCCTGACCCAGAGACCAGCAGGATCAATGCTGCCCACAGAGACGCCGTGCTGGCCCTGCAAAGCAGCTCAGCTCCCTCTAAACTGCTCCAGCCTTCCCAGCCCGAACCTCCCCCAGCCCCGCTCCCACCCGGAAAGCCAGGAGAGTCCAGACGAACCTCGCAAAGCTCAGAAAACCCGTTATAGCAGGCGACGTGCCGACATACGTCAGACTGTCACAGCTGCCACGGAGGGGCCAGAGCTCAAAGACTTCAGCTACCTGCTGCAGCTACTGCAGCCGGGCTTTGCACAGCCAAACCCACACGTTCCCCAGAAATGAGACTATTTTGGGCTATTCTGGGAACACGCTCCATCTGTCTGACTGGGTGCCGCAGGGAAAGGTGGGGGGTGGCAGTTGGAACATCTGTGGGGATGCTCTCAACTGTCGGCATGCCCTGTCACCCACAGCTGCACAGCTGGAACGACACCGAGGGACAGGGACGGACGAGGACAACAGCCTCCGCAGAAACAGCCACCCATCTGCTCTGGAAGCGGTGGTGGGGTCAGGACCACCATCCCGGCAAGCAAAGGGACAGCAGAGCTGCTGCTACCTCCTCRCCTCTGCCTGCAACCTGAGCACACACGGTGCTCTCCGAGCAGGCTGCCGAAATGCCGGGGAGCCAGATGTTTAGCAGGAAATCTTTTCATGCTCCCTTAAATCCCTGCAAAGCCCCAGCTGATGAATCCAAAAGGCACACAGCAACCGGGGCTTCTCCCTGCACCGCTCGCCAGATTTGCACKCAATCCCACCCGTTTCTTGGCCCCTCTCAAGGCCGGGCAAGGGGACAGTAGGAATTCTTGTGGCTTCTTTTCCACTGGGGAGCCAGGCAGCAGATGAGCACGGCTGCTTCCCAAATATCAGCAGTGTCCCCCCCAGCCTGGTCACCCCTCCTGCTTCCAAGACCATCTGCTGCCCACTTGTGCTTTACATGCAAGCCAGGCACTATTTTTACTGCAATGAAGTTTTTCAGACTAAAAGCTCCTTTTTTTTTTTTCTTTTTATAAACCAGGCTTCAATAAAAGAGGAGGTTTCTGTTTATAATTAATTGCCTATGATGCAGCATATCCCAGTTCTATCAGGAAAGGGGGGGGTCTGTAACTCTCCCTGAGCTCCAAACGAGATGCCATGAGAAGTCCTTCAGGTCAATGGCAGCCATTCTTTGACTCTCCTCCTCCTTTATCAGGATCATCTATCAGCCATGTTCGGGCACAAACTATGGCTTTCACCGCCCAAAAAAACAYGTTATCCCACTGTTCTCGCACGAAGCCAAACTACCACAAACCCAGGAAGGCTACTTCACCTGGACCCAGCACCCACCGCCCAGGCAGGAGGGTGGGAAGGGTGGGCTCGCGTTTGCCTATGGTCACATCAGGTAGGGATGATTTGCTCCTACCTTAGGTCCTCAAGAAGCTCCTATAAGGGAGAGAAGAAGCCAGGTCTMATAACACACCTAGTGCTGGCTTCTTGGCTCAAATAAGCTGAGTACCACATCCTGCCTCCCCCAGGTCTCCTTTCCCACAGGGAGATGCAGGATGATAACCAGAGCCATCAACAGCTCCCTGCAGGAATAGGCAACCTATTCAGAAAGGGCAAGAACCAAGGAGATAGATATCCTGGAATAGTCCACCCATACCTTACAGAGGTACCCATCCCAACTACTTGGAGCAGGTCTAAGAAGGCTCATTTTAGCCGTCAGTAAAACAACAGTCAACGTCCTTTGGACCCAAACAGAAGCCAACTACCAACTCAGAGGTAAAATGCCACCACGAAGACTGGCTGTGGGCAGGAGGCGAGCAGAAACCCCCAGCTTCCCCAAAGGAAGGCATCGCCATGGRAAAAGAGGAGGAAACCGAGTACCACCACTCACCACCTACCAAGCCCCTACGCAGGGACCTCGGGCACGGCGGGGCTGCGAGCCGGGTCTGCAGCCGCTACAGGCATTTGCAGGCAAGAGGCAGCACTGCCCAGCCTGCCTGCCCAGATGTCACTCAGCCTCGGCAGACACGGCTGCCTGGGAAAACAGCCTTGGTGCTATTGAGCTTAAAGGTCATGCTTCAAAAGAAGGGCAGGCTTTGAGTTAATAAAGGGTTAATGGCAGATTACGGGCTACCAGCATGGGCGCATACGGAATAAAAGGGGGGCTGAGATCAAGAGTGGCAGGTAAACTCCATCCCTTCCCGCAGGGTTTTCAGGGCATCCCCCTGGGGAGGTAGTGCAGAATAGCTGCTCCACAGCATTTACTTCAATAGAAGAGCCCTAACACATGTCAGGGACCTGTTACACATATAGACCATCTCTGGTATGGATGGTTATAAGCAACRTATTCACCCCTTGGACTCTATGGGTCAAGGAGCCCTTTATTGAACCACCCACAACTTTATCATTAACCCCAAGCTGTGTCCAACTCCAGAGGAACCACATTTCAGAGCCAACATCTCCAGCTCTGGCCCATCTGTGTTTGATACACACCGATTAAAAAAAAAAAACAAGGGAAATGTGGACTGAACTGAACAAAGAGACTTCTCACTGCAAAAGCTCAGTGCATATTTACACAGTATCCTGCCTTAATTCTCAGCTTCTTCATTTATGTCATTTTAAGCCCTCCGCAGTAGCAGGGAAGTATTAGCTGGTGTTTAATTGTGTGCTGCTGGGTTCAGCACGGCTCCTGACGAGCTGCTGCTGGGAGAGAGCCCCACAGCGGGGCAGGGGCAGGGCTGGGGTGGACGTGGCGAGGCAGTGACGGGGGACAGCCCACGGCAGAGCCACCAGCCGGGAGGGTGAGCAGCATCGGGGGACACTACCCCAGCCAGAGCCAGTTTTGCCTCACATATAAGGCGAAACAACATCAGTCTGTACCAAGCGACCTGGCTATGGGATGACTGGGACAAACACCGGCGTGCAACGCCCGGACCTCCTGTTTGCAGGAGACATGAATACCTTCTCCCCCAAAACCCACCCAGCCTCAATGCCAACAGACCCGAACGTGCCCTAGATGCAACTGGGGACTCCTCACCCCCCACGTGCCTCCCCTCCAAAGCCTGCTCAATACCTGCCGCTTCCGTTTCCTCCAGTGGAGGAGAAGCGTGCTAGATGAATTATGTACAAACCCTGGGGTCCATCAACACCCTCATCTCCATCCCTCCCTCCCAGTGCTGCCTTCCCTGACTCCACCGCGGCCACCACCAGCACTGCTCAGCCCCGCCGGAGCCCGGCCCCCAGCGCGGCGCAGCCTGCGGCGCGGCACGGCGCGGCACGGCACGGCACGGCACGGCACGGCAGCAGGTCCCTAACTGCACCCATCTGCGTTATGATAAAAGGCACTTGGTTGCAGCCAATAGTACCTCATTATATCAAAAACACCGCAGGAAATGTCTACAGCTGAATTGATTATGGCACAGTAATTCTTCAGGCAGTGAAAGCAGGGCAATTCCCAAGATGGGATTATTTTTTTGCAAGGCTTCACCTAATTTTCTTTATCTTTTTTTTCTCTCTGCTCACTCCCCAGCCCTCCTTCCAAACCTCTCCAGCTTTGCACCTCACTTTGATTTAGTTCCTCAAAACAATACTCTCCTTAACGCACTCCAGCGTAGTGCCCAGGAAAGCATCACCGCCCACTGGACCTCCGGGCTTTAAACATGTAGCAGCAGCAAAAAGTCGAGAAAGCTTTTGCTTTTCACTCTGCAGCCAGCAGCCAGATTTGGGGAGACTGGAGAAAGACCTGACAGGTACTTATAAACATCTAAATCAGAAAAGGAGAAGCTGACTAAGCAGCAAATAAACAGACGGAAAGGGGCAACGATGCGCAAGCTGGGCAGAGCRGAGGCAAAGGGCAGACGATCTGCAGCTGACGCACGGTCTGGTTCGGCTGCGGTCCCGCCAGCCAGCTGCGGCAAAGCGCGGAAAGGTTTTSTGAGCTGATGGGCAATGCCAGACAGGGTGCACCTTCCCCTGCCCTGCAYGACACTGATGCTGTCTCTAAACCATGCGCTCAGCTTTTTGGTGCTTCTAACCTCATTTTGAGCTGCTTTTGCTCCTTTGCCTGGAGGTCAGGGGGTCAGGGAGAGCCTGCAGAGCATCTCTCCTGCATCTGGAAACTGCATGGAATGAGAAGGACCAGCACGGCACGAGAAAAGTTACTCTGAGCTGTCTGGGAAGTGCTGCACCGATGGCTCCCTCAGCTGCCCCGAGGCCAGTGGGAGGAATGGAGGGCATTTTGTCCTAATAAATCACGTTGAGAGCCGGGGTGACATCCCAGAGTGGAGCAAATCCTCAGGGGCAGCAGCCGTGGCGGCGGGGCACTGTACCGAGTCCACTGGAGCCGATGGAAACATCACCCCGGTCCTGGCTGCTCAGAAGCAGGAGCCGAAACTAATTAACTTCATTTGTCTTCGGAGAGCGCGGCCGTCCTGGTTCACCGGCTGCGACTGCGGCTGCCCCCGTGCCCGGCCCCGGCTGCCCACGGTGCCGGGTTTGGCAGCTGCGGTGCCTGCATGGTCGCTGCCTGCCCTGGGGTGAAAGCCGAAGGGGAGCTTCCCCCTCGGTTTTGTCTGGTTCGCACAGAGCTGCCTTCCCTCATCCCTCCACAGCAAGAACGAGGTTCCTCTGCAGCAACATGTGCATCCCCCCTTCCCTTCAGCATTTAAAAAACCCCCATAAAAATAAACCTAGGGGCCCATCTTCTCTGAGAGTCCTTTCCAAGCCTGCAAGGGACAGTGTCTTCTCGCGGTGCCCTTAAGCAGAAGGACAAAGCTCCCCTGTTCGTGTCCGCCTCYGTTCCCGTTGTCTCTGCCGAGATGATTTCTCCTCCCTGCGCTGGCTGCGGAGCCTGTCGCAGGTCCCTGGCGCGCTCCCAGGAACGTTTCAGCTCGGCTGGATTTTATTAGTTTTGTCCTCTGGATAAAGTGATCCAATGGTAGTTACAGGAGATAAAAATGAGAATGGAGGMGCAGACATGGTCCACATCGGGCAACTTTAAGGCAACTGAAATCTTATCAGAACTGTTCGGTGGATGGTGCCAGCTCTTTCTACTAAGTTGCATTAAGAAATAGCTGAAGAAAAGGTATTAATGCATTCCCAATGCCACTGCCCCACCCGGGACCGTATCTCCCACTGACACAGCTAAGCTGCAGGAGAGCTGCACATGAGGACGGCACCGGGGCCATCGTCCCAACTCGCCCTGAAGCACCTCGGGGCCTTAAGGACAAAGTTGCCGAGGACAGCCCTGGGCGAGAGGGCAGGGACTCAGAGCATCCTTCCCCAGGCACCCAGGAAACCCTGTCCCTCCTGCTGCTGCCACCACCCTCATTCCTCCGCTGTCCCTCTCCTGTCCCCAGCAACCCCTGAGTACAGCTCCATGCCCCAGCCTGCCGGCCGGGCAGCAGCACGCTCTCGGCTGGCACCGGGTGAAGGTGACGTGGGTCGGCTTGCTCTGAAATGGGGGATGGCAGAGCTGAGCCCAAATACTCTGCACTTGCTGGGGCAAAAGCACCTGCACTACAAACTGGCCCTGCAGCGCTGGCCTGGCACCTCTGTGTCCGTCCCCAGCGACCTGACCCTTTCCAAAAGCACCGCAGCTCCCTCCCCAGCACAGGAGGAAGAGGAGGAGGAGGAGGAGGAGAGCAGAGATTCCCTGTCCCAAGCCTGGAGCAGGTCCCTGCTGCYCCAGCACAGCCCTGGGGGAGGGATGAACCGCCTGCTCCCTCTCCCGCCTGCAAACCTTCTAGTCCCCTTCGCAGGCAGGAGACACACACAAAGGCAAAGGTAATAAAACTCAGACGGGGGGAAAAAAATGTAATTCAGGAAAAATAGTACAGACAGGCTGTATAAACAGAGAGGCCATGGGGCTGCACTTTGAAAAGGCAGCTACAAAGCACGCTCCAGCCGATATTTAACAAGAAGCAAAGGCAGGGACGTAAAAACAAACACCACCATCAAACAGGGATGGGAGAACTCCTTTCATTGAAGGAACCCAAGAAGAAGAAAACCAAAGAAGAAGAAGAAACCAAACCGCCTGGCATCTCTCCTTCTGCTAAGGAAGCACATCAGCACAGCGTTTCAGAGCCCCTGCCTCCCCCTCCAAACCCTCTGCACTGGCTGCTTGTCTCGGCGCCGGCAGGATCCTGCTCCACCACGGATCCTGCTCCAGGCGGTTGGATGGATGGACACACAGCTACAGCAGCAGACCTGGCGTAAGGGGCGGCTGCAGAGTCCAACGCCAAACCCTGCTCTGCGATGGGAGATCTCAGATACATTAAAGGGAATCATCCTGGGTGTGAGACAGCATTTGCATATTTGGCGGGTGTCATAGTTTTTTAATTGTCTCAATAAATATATAAACAAAATCTGTTCGCTCGTCGGGTTGTTTTTCCCTCCTGGGCTCTGCGGCTCCATGGACGAGAGGAACAGCAATCGCTCAGCTGCCAAACTCGTAGCTGTTGCTGGTGCTCCCTGCCATGGATTTACCTATGAGCCAGGTCCAAATTTCCATCCACTACCCCTAAGGGGTTTGATCATTTTCTGTGCAGCTTTACAGCCCAGAATCAAGACCTCAAAAATGCAGTGGGTTCACACAAAGGACCAGAGCACAGAGAGACAGTGAGACTCAGCACTACCGTCGCAGGAATTATTGAAGGCCCCTGAAGAGGGAGGGCTGAAATGTCCCTCTGCTTCTGGGCATGAAAGATCACCCATGGCTGGTGAAGGATCAGGAAGAGACATGCTGAGGGCAGTGAGGTCCCTGCACCCTCCCAGAGGTGCCGGGTGACCCACGTTTCAATTCTGACCTACCCTAGATACTCCCTGGGTGATTTCCGCTCGAGTTTTGGGGTTTTTCCCCCGCCCCCTTTCCTCTCTTGCCCCTATTTCCCCATCTCACCACTCCCGYAATTCCTCTCATTTTGCTGCTCATACCCTTCGGTGGCTGCCGCAAGGTTACGTCTCCATTTAGTCACCCCGTAGACAAGTGAGACGTACCTGACTCTTCTAACCTGCTCTCATAAATCAAAGCGGGAGGCAGGGAGCAGGAAAAATCCCGGTAAGCAGCCAGGATGATGCTAAGTTGACAGATGCAGGGCAGAGGCTGGTGGCTGCCTCCCTGTAAAGCATGTGTCCTTTCCCTCCAGAGGATGAAGCCAAAGGCTGCTTTTATCCCCGTGTTAAGCACTGCAAGCTGCTTCTCCACCACTTTTTGCGAGACGATGGCGTGTTGGGGTGATAAGAAGCCCAGGCCAGAGCGGCGGGGACGTTATCTGCGGGAATGACGGTGTCTCTGTGACATGCACGGTAATGAATCGCCCTCTTTGCAGAAATGAGTAAGTTGTGCCTGGTGACGCAATGATCAATTTGCTCCATCATGTGAAGCTGTCCATTCATCACGGGCACCTGCTGACAGCCGCTCACGGCCGCCTTATTGGCACCAACGGAGCAAGAGCCTCTGCAGGCAGCTCCCCGGGTCCCCGCTGAGGAACAGCCCAAAAACAGGGTTTCCCCTATCCCCCGACCTCCTGGCTGAGGGTCCTGCCAGCATCGAGCATCCAGAAATCACAGTCCGCTCTGTTCCAGGAGACAGAAAAGGGGGAAGAAAAGACCAAGGTCCAGCCCACCTCCTGAGCCTCAGTGGTGCTCGCCTGCAGCAGCACCCATTTTCCTCTGCTGCTGTGCAGATAAGGCACGAGGCTAAGGCACAGGGCAGATGAGCTCTGCTGCTGCTGCTGCGAGAGCGTGGCCACGGCAAAGTTGYTTCCCCTCTCCTGGCCCAGATTCCCTTTGCCTTTCTCATCTATTTTCTTTTCATCCTCCTCCGCTCCCAGGGAGCCTCACACCACAGTGCTCGGCACCGATTTGCAAAATCACGAGTGCCCAAATCACTGCAAAACCCCTGCAAAAAATCACTGCAAAACCCCTGTGAGCCTGGGGCAGCGGTGGTGTCACAAGGGCAGGCAGGGCTGAGCCAGGGAAAGCCACAGGCGGGGAGCAAAAGCCCAGCTCCTGTCCTCGACATGAGACGGGACGCATGCGGGCACAGAGCTGGGGAGCAGAGCTCTCTGCCACCGAGAGAACTGAAAATAAAATGACAAACAAATAAAAAAAAAAAAAAAATCCAGTTGATTGTACTTTGGCAAAGAATTCAGAGAGCAAAAGGGCTCACTTGGGAGCAAAACGAAGATGAATCGACAGCGAGTTCAAGAGAATTCATTCTGCCGCTGAACACTTGTCTCTCCATCAGGACATCTCAAAGGCTTGTCAAGTGAAGGCAAGGCTTTTATTTGTTTCTATGGTTGCCATAACGATAGAGCTATATGTCATGTCAGACAGCAGCTGAGGCTCGCACCTCTGATTTATAGCCGCTCACCAGAAATTATCAACTTTTCTGCAGAGCGGGTGGCACGGTGAACCAGGACCACCAGGTGTTTGCCAGGGCCGTGCTCTGCCCCCCGAGTTATCTCCCCTCTCGGTCCCCCGCAGCCGGCTGCACCCCAAGGGATGCTTTTACTATMCCCCGGAGGGATGCTCGGTGCTGACAGTGGTGGGACCCGGGGGCTGTGGGTGCGGGTCCTCCCCGTGAGCTGCCAACGGGGCAGAGCAGCGTATGCTGCTGCAATTATAGCGATTCTTGGTCTCGCAGGACAAGCGGTACCTCCTAAAGGGCCAAAAAGAGACATCAAGGTGTCCAGCAAAGGCCAGCAGAAGGATTAAATGCCCAATAGTAATTTGTTTAACAAAAATATGGGCTACTGTGTTTATCACCAGGTTATGGGAGAACTACAGAGAAGAGAGAGGGATGGGAGCAATTGGGAGAGGGAAACAAAGAGAGGTCTTGAAAACAAGCGAGACAAGGTGGGACTGGGAGGTATTTCTTCTCCCGGCAGGGGATGCGCAGCTTGGACAGTCTGCCCAGCCCGGGTCCTGGCCTCCGGCCCAAGCCAGAGGCTTCCCAGCATGGGGAGAGCCCACAGCGCTGCTGGCCAACCTCATATGAACAAAGACGTCACCGTTAGCGTGGCTGCCACGATCCCAGACGTGTGACTGACGTGATCATCGTGCGGAGGATCAGATTCTGGGGTTGAGGAGGGGATGCTCAATATGGTTACTGATAAATTATACATATAAGTTTCATTAACTCTAAGCACCCTCATGCTTAATTTTTGATGCACAGCCCTAAAACCTCCACCACCGAGTTCTGCGTGCGAACTCCTGTCCCCACTCATGCCCCAGCACACGTGGGAGCCTCCCCGGTGGGAYGTTTGCACGTAGACCTTTGGATCCTGTCTTTAGGAAGTTTCTCTGATGACTTGGCTGCAGCAGCGGGAGGAGGCTGGGGCCCTTCGTTCCCATCCACCACAGCACTGCCTACAGCGCGTTGCACTGCTCAGCGGTGAAACCCACGGAGAACAGCATCCCTCCGGAGAAGCGGCAGGGAGTCAGCATTTCTCCGGAGAGCGGCTGAAAGGCAGAGCCCCACCTGTCCCTTCCACAGTCTCAAGCATCTTCATAAAAACGCAAGGCCACGTTTGAACCTTTAACCCTCTGAGTTGTAAAGACTTCATCACTTGTTTTCTCCAAACCAGGCTTTCTGCAATTTCCCTCCATTAAACGCTTCAAGACAAGTGACCCCGGAGCCAAAAGGTGTCAGACTAATGAAAGGTCTGGAGGAATACAGCACACTCGTTATTAAAGAGACGGAAGAAATACAGGACTGAGCTACCATCACAGCGTTACAGGACAGCAAACWGGGCACTCCAGGTGCTGAGATGCGGCCGTGCTGCAGCTGGGGTAATGCAGCCCAGCATCTGCTCCTTGGCAYGGGGACGTGACTGTATTAGAGCTCAGGCGCTGCAGGACCACCTGCAGGAGCTGCCAGCATGGAGGGACAGCAGCGTTACCGCGGTCCCACAGCCCGGGGAACAGGTCCCCCCATGCAGAGGGATAGCTGTGTTTGAACACCTACACAAAGGACAGCATGTGTTCACCTCCGATGGTAGGTCTGACATCATGGGTCATCACCTAGACATCTGAAGCACCACAACTGCTGCATTACTGCTCCCTTGAGAAGCTACCAACACTYGTCTCAGTCCAGAGGGACAAAGCAAAGAGGTTGCAAGATAAACAGCTCTAAAAGTACCTTTCTCATTGCGTGAAAGCACCCAAGAACCTCAGAGGAGGGTCTCGGAGACAGGCCAACGCGACGCCTGTGAGCACCGAACACAGCAACGTCCCTGCTCACCGACTGCAGTGGACCTGAACAGCCCCAGCATTACCTCCTCCACACCATCACACTCCCCTCACGCGGTATCGCCTTGGTTTCCACCCACCCCAGGGTGCTCGGGACCCCGAGTTTGCAGCCCGAGCCCCATTTGRGAAGTGTTTAAGTTCTAATGCAGAAATAATAGATCGCTTTTCCGTTTTCACTGTATCTGTGAAACCTTCCATAATTCAACATCAAATATTTATTATTACGTTTATTAAAGTTTTAATAATTCAGCATCTCCTGTATGTAAGATACAAGCGCCGTGAACTCGCCTCCCTTATTCTACCTGGGTCACTCCAATATTTATACCTGGAATTCTCAGTTCGGGTTCCATTTATGAGGGGAGCAGACAACAGCCTCCATGCCAAGAACTCCACTCCTCCTGCCTGGCGTTCACCCATCCCCACCAAGACTCTTCCACCAGGATCAGTGCCCAGAGACAATTACTGCACTGGAGCAGAAAGCAGGCTTCCCAGCCTCTACTCTCACTAAGGTACTTTTAACAAAGATGTGAGGAGGCMAGAAAGAAATAATGTTCTCCTGGCATTTTGGCTTGGAAAATGTTAACATACAACAAGGGGACCCTTCACCTTCTCAAATGAAAAGCAGTAGTCTTCTGCAGACAAGAAAAACAATGCTCCTAAGAGAGCCAAATTGTGATAGATATGTACCATCAGTCTCTCTTTTCAGGAGAGGGAACAAGCACTAATTAGCAACAAAAACACACTTGGAAGTGAGGACCTCTTGGATGCCAGTCCTGGCTCTGCCATAGGTTTTGTAGGCACTTGCTCCAAGCATAGCCCTGCCAAGACTCATGATGATGGGACAGAAGAATGGAAATCCACCATCCCATCGCTCTGGGAAAAGACAAGACAGAAGGGGCTGGGAGATATAAGAATCGTGTTCGTGCCCAGGAAGATGATTCACAACACAGAGAARAATTTGCAGGTGAGGCAATCACGTCTTGAGTCAACGGGCGAAGGCAGCGAGAAGGAAGGGAGGGAGGGAGGGATGGATCACAGAGTCTCCCTGGCACCCAACAATCACATGCTCAATTTAATGGGGAGAGGGGAACACATGCTAAATACATTAGGAATTAAACAGTTAAACCTTTGTAAACCAGGCAGAGGAGGAACATCACCACCATCACTCCCCTCCAAGGCAGAGAGGCTGCTGCTCCCTTTCCAGCTGGGGAACAGAAGACAACCATTTTGCCTGGCTCCTTTTCCAAGAGACCCCCCTTTGCCCACCCTCAGCCTGTTTTCCCAGCAAACAGCCTTTCCTTCCACCAGGGCAATTCTCCTCCTGCAATGCCCTCTTAGGTCCCACTTCTGAACTAGACTGTCACAAGTCCAATGACATCTGGTTAAAATACAAGCTAAGCAAAATGGGGGAGCCAGAAAAATATCCGGGCATTTACTGAACTCAAGGAAGGAAAAAAAAAACCCCTCTAATTGTGTAATACTTGGACAAGCAACATGGCCTTTCACCAGGGTCTGACCTTGGCCCTTCATGAGCACCACAGCAGACAATCGAGGGCTGGGTGGATGCGATATACGTATGAGTTTCTGAAAGATGATAGCACCTCCATACTGGTAAATGCATCAATTTAAGCTATGCAATCTAACATTAGATTTAAGCCACTTTAAAATTGCCTTGCCACAGGTTCATACCAATTTACCTGACTGGATTGGCAGACTACAGAGCTATACACACAGGCCTGCCCTAGATCCATCAGGACCCAAAGAGCCTGGAGAGCTAGCACATCAGATTTCTTACTAGAAGAAAATTAATCAAACTTATCATCATAGAAATTACTGCATCCTCAGTAACACTTTAAAGAGCAGTGTGGTCACTCAAGCATGAGGCAAACGAGAAATCTGCTTCCTACCTGACATCTGCTGGATCTTCTGTCACCAGAACATCTGTCTTGCAGCTGGCGAGAGGATTGATGGAAAGCTCCACGGGGGGCACCACAAAGCTCTTGCTGACAGGCAGCCACAGGCCTTGACCCAAACTATAGGTGGACCTGGAATAAGGACAAACGTGTCATATAGGAACAGAGTGTCCACAGCGAATGGTGGCCCTCTATTGCACCTCACCAAATTAGTCATTTGGTCTTGTCCTGAAAGCCAAATGAGAGAGGAATAGCTAGAGATGTGACAGGGAGAACACAGGGATGGCCAAGCTCTTCTTTTTAGCCCAGGGGGACTTTCTGTGCGCACTGGCCTCACTTTTGCTGAGCTTGGACAAGAGCACGAGAGGGAAACCCTTCCCTGTCTGCAGAATATGGACAAATCTTTCAGGTCTGTCCTGAAAGACAGACTCGTGTCCCCCAGCCAGCACAATAAGATGGAGCCGGGAGTGACCAAGAGGTACCRTCCACTGGGATGTTCTCACCAGCTCTCCCCTCCCGAATGTCCAGGCTGAACACTCCTTTCACTCACCTGAGTATCTTCTCCGGYGCCTGCTCTCCTGTGACCAAGTCGTATCCCCGCTCCAGCGTCGTGTAGGGCCACGGCCTGGGAGGCAGAGAGGGAAAGAGCAGCTGTRGAACGTCACTTGGCCAGGAAAGCGGCACAGCCCGCGCCCGGGTCTTTGGTGCYGGTGACGGCCAGTGGGGAGGAGAACTGGGCTCCTCACCAACGTGGGAGCCAGGACAGAGCAAACGCACCATCATACCACCACTCACCCTTCGCTGTGTCCCCAGTCGCTGCGCACACACAAGTGGCGATGGACGGGGTCCGGGGCATAGCCTTCATGGCAGCTGCACTCTCCTAAAAGAGAGGAGGGGAAGATGAGACCTCGCTGCCCCAGAGCCACATCAGTGACCGCAGTGTCAGGCCCTCCTCCATTGCTGCCCATCTCTGCTTGTTCACGGCCGTTCCTGGTCCCTGATGTGGATCTGGAGCCCTTTGGACTCTTCTGAAACCTCCAAGAGATGTGGAGGAGAAGATGAGGAGAGGCGGAAACCTGCAAGAAACCTGCAGCTCTTCTGGAGCAGGGGTTACATGATGTAGCATCCACAGTAGCTGGGGATGGGATTTCATGATGCAGAAGGTCTGTCCTTAACCCATGTTCCTGGGCAGCCCTGCAGCTCTCCAGGCTCAGCACACCTCTGCCTGATGGCCTCCAAGAACACCTCACGTTCCCCACAGAGATGTGCCCGCACGGATCCAGCCCCTGCCCTGGTCCTGCTGAGCCCTGCCCGCACCCCTGGCAGAGGGGCTGCTCTGGGGCCAGAGGTTCATTCCTCAGCAGGGATCGTGACCTTGCTTGAGGAGAGCCACCATCCACCTCCACGCACCTCCCGGGTGGGGGGAYGCTCCCGACCCATCCTGGCCACATCCCCTTCCCACCTCTGCTCCCGACACCTTGCACGGCGATGGGACGGCCGAGTCTCCTGCAGCCCAAACTCCCGCAGGAGGATGCGGAAGGTCCCAACCTCCATCCTCCGCAGCCAGCGCCCACGCCATGCCCCCGTCCCGTGGCCAAGGGGCTCTCGGCTCCGCTCCCCTCCCCGCTCCCCTTCGCTCTCTGGGTGCTGGCTCACCCTGTTACACCCTTCTGACAGCAGGAGAAGACATTTCCCGCACCAGAAACCCAACTGTGCTTGGCCCAAATTGATTCTGCGTTTGGTAGAAATACATAACCCAGAGCAAGAAACAGCAAAATCAAAAGATTAATTGGATTTGCACATGGAGTTTCTGTTACAAGCTCCTGCCGATGGTTTTTCCCCTCCTCTCCCCTCCTCTCCCCATCGTGCCTGACGGCTCGGCAGGCTGAGCTGTCAACACCGGCAGAGGTGGGGACCTGGGGGGGATGCTGGGGGGGTACCCCCATCGCGGCGGCAATGCAGACTGGCAGGTACCTGCGTGCTCATCGGGATCCTAAGCAAGTTCTTAAAATGCCTCGCAGGGATTACAGTAAAGAGCTTTATTGTCAGGAGGGAGCGAGACGGGGGTTCAACCGCTGAGATTTTTGAGGAAGAGCTGCCTGGAAAGGGGGAGGCAGCAAAAAAAGAAAAAAGGGGGAAAAAAAGAAAGAGACAGCTAATGATGTGCTAAAATGCAACAGCACCTTCATGAAATATTCACTGCCTTAAACACGTCTAATATTAAAGATTAAATGTCCTGGGATTTGTCCTAGCGACTTCGAAGCACTGATTTATGATCTGTCAAAAGCTGCTAACCTCATGATTCATAACRGGAGCAGCAGGAACATTGCTTCTCCAAAAGGAAAGAGTTGGGAGAGAGACGGCGGTGCTAGCCCCTGCTCCGGCTCAGGCGTGCCCMGGGGCTGGGGCGGCCTCGCTGCAAGAAAACATGGGTCCTAATGGCTCCATCAGTGATTTTAAAAAAAGAAAAGTTATTTTTTCCTTGGGTGCTTAGTACGCAAGTTTCCCCAGCTGCGCCGCGGATCATTAATTCCTGGCGCTTATTACATAACAAATATATGCTCTGCAAATGAGAGACATCTCAAAATGCTTGCGAAGCAGAGCTGGGAGTCTTGGGGCACCGGCTCGCGCTCAGCTCCTGCCACAGAAATTAGACCAAGTAGGGAAAAACCACCTACAGAGGTTGGCATCAAACAGCCCGAACGCCTCCCTCCTTACCGACGGCTGGAGGTGCCGGGGCAGTGAAACCCTTTCCCACGGTGCAGGAGGCTTTATTTTGTCCACCGGTTTGTTTACTGCTCTGTCAGTTTGGCGTCGGAAGGAGAAACTCTATCAACCTGCAGAAATATTGATTTTATCGACTCCAGTTCTGGAGTTTCAACAGCTACAGCCGGTGCTGGAGGCTTTATTGGGAGGTTTATTGGGAGGTTTATTTCAGTAAGCGAGAGGGCAAACGGTGGCACCAGCTGGGGAGGAGATCCGGGGCGGCGAAGAGGTGGGACACCGGGAAAAGCCACCCAAGGCATGTGGATCACGGGTACCTGCCCCTCACCAGGACCACTCGGGACCAGCTTTCCGCAGGGAGATCTGCACATTTTTGGCAGAGTTTTAGAAACTGGATAGGAATTCTCCCAGCACAGGATCGGCTGAGCGTTGCAGGCTGCTGGAGGAGCGGGGACTCCATCTCTGTGGGCCAGATGGTTTAGGATCTATTTCTGTATCTAGAACCACAAACAAGCAATTAGTGGGGTTTCCAAAAAACCTCAGCAGAACCTGCTGTGCTCCTACAGGTTTTCATGAGTTTTTGCTCTCTCCCCATCAGCATCCACCCTCCTTCTTTGGCCCCCTGAGCTACTCTGTTATTTTCTGTCTATCCCCATCCTCCCCAGGCATGACGATGAGCCAGGGAGGATGCTGAGCCAGCCAGGCTAATCCCCACGGACAGAGAAACACCCGGGAAAGTCCCTGGAGTGGGAGGAACGGGGGTTCCCATACCTCTAACTCCTCTTTAGGATAAGTGTATTTTCTAAAGAGCAGATACAACATGCCGTTAAAAAAAACCCAAACCATCAAAAGCCAAAACAATGCCCTTATTCAGAGCTACTAAATCCCATGTGCTTCTGAGACGAGTGAAGTTATCCGCTCAGCATCGCTCACCCTAAGTTAGGATTCGATCTGAGCTTAAAGCCAGAGTCAACCAAAATAACCAAGTTTGACAAATAACCGCACCTGAAGCCGGAAGCAATTTTCACAGGCCCTGCACACGCCTCCCCGCAGCGTTCGGCTGCTGTGGGAGGACAAATGAATCGGGATCTACAAACTGCTGTGACAAGCATCCTATTTCCACGGCCACCAACCCGCACCAYGCCCACGGTAAAAACACAGGCGCGCGCAGTCCTTCCTCTTCCTTCAGATTCATAATCCACAAATAGTGTTGGATAATCCACGGCAAATTTTGAGCTGTTATAGTGAAAGCAAGGATCACTGCTCACTCAGCTCTGGAGGTTGTGTTTCCAGTTTGTTATTTAACAAAACACTGGAAGGGGGGGGGGAACAGCTCTGCTATTGCAGAGAGAAGGTGCA
Organism: Oceanodroma leucorhoa; assembly: GCA_030449065.1. Taxonomy (NCBI): domain Eukaryota; kingdom Metazoa; phylum Chordata; class Aves; order Procellariiformes; genus Oceanodroma; species Oceanodroma leucorhoa. The sequence goes on from JASVER010000051.1 coordinate 3,083,826, forward strand.
TAAACCGGGAAATGCAACACCGCAGCTCTAGCAAGGGGCTCAGAAAACATGTTATTCATGCGACACGCGCAGCTGCGCGGAAGGGCRAGGGGAGAGCTGAGGCCATGGGAACACAGCAGCACCCACAGCACTGCTCTCCATCCTCCCCTGCTCCCCTCTCCCTGCTTACACAAAATCTCATCAAAGACCGCGCTGCCATGACTCATTACAGGTGACACGGAGCTTCCATGCTGGTTTCTGCTCAGGGGGGGTGAACCTGAACCTCTGCCTGAACCAGCAGGACACGTCCCCAGACACCGCAGGCACGTCTCACCTGCAGCCTCCCTCCTGCTGTGCCTTCATCCCCACGGAGGCTGGTGGAAGAGGCTGCAGGTGGCTCAGCCCGCAGTGCCACGCAGAGCCACGCGCGGGGMGGCCACGGGCGGCTGCGCGGGCAGGAGCGGGGAGCCCAGCCTGCGGCACCCGGAGAAGCGGCCGTGCAGCTCGAGCTCCCTTTGGCCCCACGACGTTGCAGGCATCGCTCCTGCCCTCAGCTGGCAAGTGAGAAGGAGCTGGAGCCTGACCTGGAGGAACGGGGCAAGCTACGGACACGTCGACCTGGTTTCCACATGSAGACATGAGCTTCCTCTGCCCATTTCTGAGCAAAGGGCCTCTCGCATTGCCCATGCTTCACACCAGCTTCAGTGCTGGAGCTGCAGAAGGGCAGGGCTGGAGCAGCCTGCAGCCGTCATTAGCATCGTTAGCATCCGTGGCTTTTGGCTCAGGGTTGGCCCACACTCGTGCCTGAAGGAAACGAATCTAACACAGGCCACATCCCAGCTCATCACCTCCAGTGGCACAGGCATGGTACAAAGCAAAGTACATTCAGGACAACAGCCCTCCGGCCCCTGCTGCATCTCGACCAGCACAGCTGGAGGCTTTAGCTCTCTTTTTTTTTTTTTATATCCAAGCTAGAAGTTGCAGAACTATTCTTCCATTCTGCCCACTACACCGTGCTGCTGCTCCTCCTGAAAGGGGAAACAGGGTCTCGTGCTGCATCCGCATCCTCCCTGGCAGTCCCCACGCTCTGCCCGGGGAGCAGCAGAGCAGGGCTGCAGGACGAGCCGCCAGCGTGCCAGGGTAATCCCGTTAGCCTCGTTAGGGAGAGAGGCGATCCGCGGTGATAATGCTGCAAGATCCCCCTAATCCACCCGCCCAGTGCGCAGCACAAAGCGGAGGCTCCCGGAGTCCCCGTGCTCCCGGGGAAGCTGCTCTTTGCTGTCAGTGGCATTTTTATTTAAGGAGCCGAGGGACTTTGGCAGTCGTGGAGCAAACCTGTGGCTCACCAACCCTCTCCTGGCACTGCCAATGTCCATGATTCCCTTCTCCACGGCAGCATCTCCACCCCTGGCATTTGCCTTCATCCCGGAGGGGTGCCCTGCTGTGCCAGGGCCGTGCCCCTGCTGCGAAAGCACAGTCCTGAGGACAAGTCCCAACCCCAGCTGGGGTGGCAGCTTGTTCCCAGAGGCTTYAGGGCTGCAAACACGTGCCTTTCGACCTGCGTGAGCACTGCACCTACACGCTYATGCCTGCTTCGGGGCTGCCTGTCCCACACCGAGTGACGCACAACCTGGCCCTGGCTTTTCAGGTCAGCACCCAAGGGTGGACCCTCCTCTCTGGAGACACACACCAGGGGACCCAGCAAAGCACCCTCGGTGCCAGCGAGCCAGGGAGCCGCAGCACCGCTTCCCCAGCCGCCCTCAGCTCCGCAGCCCGGCCGCRTCGTCCTCCCCGCAGTCGCCATCCCGGCGGCGGGGCGAGCTCCAGCACAGCTGTCCCTCCAACACCACCTCCTGCTTCTCCTTCCACCCACCGTGGCACAGGAGGAGAAAGGGTCTGCAGAGGGAGGTGGGCGCCGGGCGGCAAGCCGAGGCTGAGCATTTTTCGGCGAACAGAGGCAGCCGTTGAGCACGGCGGCTGCCCGGCCTGCCAGCCCTGACTGCACCAGTGTTCGCTGCGGGGCCGCAGCACAAAGCCCCTCTCTTCCAGGCGAGCACAGAGCCATCTCCAGGGTTACCAGCCTGCTCCGAGGCGGGAGGGCCGGAGGGTCCCCCCTCCTTCCTTGCTGCCGGGATGCAAAGCCTTCGCCCCCATCAGCAGCTCGAGCTGCACGGCCCGAATCCCCTCGCCAGGAGCAAAGGCGTCTGCAAACAGCATCTCCTGCCCGGGCACCGCTGTCCCAGCCACCAGCTCGGTGCTCGGCGAGGGCCATGTCCCCTTGTCACCACTGCCCACAGCAGGAGCCGCTGCCCAGGAGCCCCCGCCGGGGCAGAGGGGTCCTGGGCGCTCCCACATTGGGCTCACAGGCTGCCTCCTGCCACCATGCAGAACACCCCATGCTGCCCCCAGCTCTGCTGTCCCCCAACATATCCCTTCCAAAGTGGTGGCAATGCCCAGGACCACCGGCAGCAGCCCTGAGCACCATCTGTGTGGCACAAGCCACCAACAGATCAACACAAGTCACCCCATCCCTCCAACGGCCACGGCCACAAACCTCCCGTAACGAAGCTGTCGAGGCCTCAGAGTCTCGTCTGCATCCGGAGGCAGCCCTGCATCGATTTATCCTTTGCGAAAGGTTTCTGAGCTCCTGGTGGAGAAATAACCTCTTCATCCAGCATCCGCAGAAAGTCTGACAAGGGCAAATCAAACCCCGTGTCCTTCAGCCATCTGAAGCGTGTGCTCTGGCCCCAGGGGCATCTCTCACAGGCGAAGAGCCTCCTCACCATCGCGGATCACCCCGGACCCGGGGTTCTCTCCAGGGCACGGCATGGCCTGACGGTCCCCGCCACTGCCTCTGAACCACGTGCGATGCTCGCTGCCTTGGCCCGTCTCCCTCCCCGCCTACGGCAACCCCCGTGCAGACAGATCTGGCTGCACCCTGCAGCCCACCCTAGAGCCGTGATAACCCACAGGGAGGTGCCACGGGCCCCCCCGCAGCAACACCCCTCCTTGCTSCCAGCCCTCCTGCCGCGGGACGATTATTCTACCAGGGAAATGCAAACCCTGGGAACCGCACAAGAGATCTCAGCCAYCAAGTCCTCCCGCAGACGGGAGTTTCTCTGCCTAATAAAACCAATAAAGCACCCAACTATCTGCTAGCAGCGCTCCCCGTGCCGGCCTCAAACCGGCTGCTGGGGGTGCGAGCGCAGCATCTCACGGCTGCTCAGGGGCCCCGGTGCAGCCCCCCCCGGGAGGAGCGGCTCCCAGCCGCGCAATGGCAAGGGTGAGCTCGCCAGGGACGGGGCAAGACACACATTTGCACAAGGGTTGGCACCAGGGTTTCCCATCAGTAGAGGTACGGATGAAAGTTAAAAAGCCCTGCAACAAAACCCTTCCTTAAAGAGTTTGCTGTGCCCCTGTGGGATGGCAGAGCAAGGGCCTCTTTTAAGATCTTAAGAGATTCGGAAAAAATTAAACACAGGCGAGGATGAACAAGGGTCTAAATAGTTCATTAAATTCCCAACTTAAATGAACAAGTGAAGTGTCTTCAGAGAGCTGCTCCTCGAGTCGGGCTGGCCCCTGGCCGAGGCCGTGGCTCCTCCAACACCCGCGGCGGCAGCACCGGCTCCCGGTAAAGCTCTCTGAAAAGCTTCTGCTCTCKCCCTTGCTATCTGCTGTTCCTGGCCTTCGGGGATGGCACTTTCCAAACCTGGGTCTCTGCTTCATCCTGACGAGAAATGCAATTTCAGTAAAAGCAGTTTAGCTCTCGAGGAATGAGACAGGGAAGGTGGCTCCTGCCCGGCCGACCTGGCACAGAGTACGGAGGGAAAACCGGAGTTAATTTGACAGTTATCCCTCCTCTCCCCCCGCCACAAGTCACCCTCTTCACCCAGATCCATTACAGCACTTAAGCGCAGGCTTAACGTCCAAGGATTGTGTCTGGCTTTACGCTCTGCACGGATTTTATTCTCATTATCATCTGCTCAGCCGCCGAGGAAGCTCTCCCTGGGCACATGTGCGCGGCTGATGCAAGGAAGCAGCGAGAGGTCCCGAGGGTGGACCAAGGGTGGTCCACAGTGCCATGGCTGTCATCTTCTGGGGTCACCACTGCCCCAGAGCTGACCATGGCGGGGTGAGAAGCCACCTCCAGCAGCACTGGTGGGACGGGTCAAGCCAGGGAGATGGGTCCAGGAGCAGCTCCATACAGCAAAACTCATTCCGCTTCCCCCCTCTCCRTGGTCTTTAGACAAGCACAGAAATGCCATTACAAGAACATTAGCAGCTGCAGGATTAAACACTCTAATGGCAGAAAATGAGAGTGTAAAGACAGCACAGATAACCTTAACTCAGCCCCCTCGCAGGCATGCATTTTGATTGCTGTTTATGTATAACACTTCAGCCCAAAGCTAAATTAGCTTGGGAGTTAACGACCTCCTGCCCTGCTTGGTGCACGAGGCAAGCTGTGCCGCCACATGAAAAGAAATCGTATATTACGTGGTTTTTGACCAAGTTATTAAACTACATACCTTAGAGAGACAGAACCTCATCTTATAAAAGTCTAAGTCAATAAAGACACTAAGATCCTCCAACAGCGAAAATAGCAGAAGTGCACAAGAACAAACAAATATTACTTGACGTGCACAAAAGCTGCATGATATTAAATTGAACTATCGGAGAAAATGGCTGTTTTCATAAACACAAATACACCCTCACCAAGGTTGGTCATTTCCTGATTTACATGCTCAGCTCTGCAACCTCCAAATCGCCTTAACAGGTTGCCTTTAAAAAATGGCTCTGTTTAAAAATGACTTTCATCTGTCTCCTGCCCGCAAGACCCCTGTCCTACCCGGACAAGAACACCATCTGCGGCTCTGGTGACAAACTAGCCCATTTGGAAGATGATGGAAACCCTTTTTTTTCCTTCCACCAATTTCCAGAAAAGACCCTTCGCTACCACATCTCATTTGGTCCTTACAAGCGTGTGCCTACTGCTTTGGGGGGGGCATCAATTGTGGATGCAAAGGAGAGAATTTCAATGGAGAAGTGCCTGATTTATAGATGGGGGAAAAAAAATCCAACACATTTGCACCTGCTAATCAAGGTAGCCATCCATCTCATTTATGCCACTGCTCCAGCAAGCCTGACAGCACAAAATCAGAGGCTGTTTTTTCCAGCATTTGGCCCTGAGGGACCGATTCTCCAGCAGGTCTCTTAAGCAATGCCCGCAGAATGTGCAAGTAAATCAGTTTTGTGCATACAAAGCAGGTAATTGTGCTCACAAATCAGGATTTGCATATGCCGCCGAAAACGGAGGCTCTCATAAATGTTACCGGTGCTGGTAAAGGAGGCCAGTGAAAAAGCGGCGCTGCTGGATTTTACGCAGAGGTATCCCAGCATGTGGTACGAGCGGCAGCGCTGGCAATGTACTCCACATCTGTCCAAAATACGGAGAGCGAGGAGAGCTGACTGCAAGTCCCAGAAGACGAGAAACCTTCCCCGTTCTTGCTTCAGGCAGCACAGTCAGCACCTGCCAAGAGGATGGAGCGTTTGGCTGAACCTCTTCAGCCGAGGACCGCATCCTGACCCCGGAGAGCTACCTGTCCCATCCGACGTGGCAGCTGGGGCACGGCCACCGTGTAATGTCTGCAGGGGGAAGACACTCAGCAGCATCCATYTACTTAGGTATTTGCAGTCATGTCAGACCAACCGGCTTGGCCATTTCCAAGGCAGAGGGGAAAGAGAAAGATGATATTTTGCTCATGTGCAGATGTCGGTGCTCCCTCCGAAAAGCTCTGATGAGCTGGTGCTTTGCAACGCAGGTTTGAAATTTGTCAGGGGGGCAGCAATCATTTAATTAAAGAGTGAGTCACACGGCAGAAACACAAGGGAAGGCAAATTAAGGTCAGGCAAGCAAAATGTATTTTGGCATTTCCTAGTGTTTCAGAGCCCCCATTTTCAGTGCGGATTATTATTCATACTGAAGTAGTACTTGGTGGCTGGAGTCATGAGTCAGCACAAACTCCAGCCCAAAGGAGGTGTTCAGTGCTGGGAAGGGGTAAGAGCTCGAGTCCCACCAGACAGAGCATACGTGACCTGGGGGCCTCTGTCCAAATGCATGCCAGGAGCCTGTGGCACTGCCACCGAGGCCGAGTCCTGCCTGCAGAGGTCTGCCTACACCGAGGGACAAGGATGCTTTGGGACAAGGCTGTATCCACACTGCCATGGAGAGTGGCTCCAAGGGTAAGGCTGAAGTCAGATTAGCTATAAATGTGCTGGAGGACCTCAAAGCTGGCCCTGCTGCTCTTCACAGGGGAAACCTTCAAGCCTTTCATCCTCCAGACAGGACAAACCTCAGTCCATCCTCCTCATGGACGCTACGCCCGGCCCGAGAGGACAGAGGGCAGGGGAAAGCCCCAGCACCCATCGCTTGGGATGCTCACAGAGATGATAAAATCCCTGACCTGAAAAGGTTGAAATCTAGGCAGGATTTATGTCCCATAGTAAAACCACAGGCCTGCCTCTCTCATGGTGATAAAAATAAATCACCCTTAAAAATAGAATGACATTAATAAAAATAAATCTAAAAATACATGCAGTGTGCATCATGGAGTTACGATCTCCTCCCAGCCTGGCATGGGAACTTCTCACCAGCTAAAGGCTGGTCAATGGTGACGAACATAAGCAGTGCCTGGGGCTATGTCCTGGGGTAGCGTGTCAAATAGGTACTTCCAAAGGCCTAATTTTCAGTACATGGTTGCTCAGCTCTTGTGAAGTTTGGACCTCTCAAGGGGGTCCTAGATTTAGGCTCTGAAAATCAGCAGCCCCACCAGCCAGAACTGCTCTACCCCTACGGATCCAACTGGCATAGACTGCAGAAAGCTTTCGCTTCATCCACATGCAAACTCCCGGGCTGGAGAGAGAGGGAAGAAGCTGATCGACAGATTTCGGGTGAGGAACCTGAAGGTTCAGGTCAAGGCTGCTCTGCCCTCACCCCCCACCACGGGTACAGCAGGGAGGATGGGAACCAGGGACGGGAGCTGCAGAGCAGCTGGCGAGGTGAGGATCCAGCGCAGGGCTGGAGCAGAGCACCTCCTGGGGTAACGAGCATCGCTCCCTTCCCTGCAAACGCCATCTGACGCATCCTGCTCAGGCGTGGGCATCCAGCGAGAGCGACAAGCTGCTCTGGTGAGCTGGGGATGCAGGGGGAGCAGCAGCTCGAGAAAACAGCCACTCCTCGCAGCAGAGCCCAGGCAAGGATTAAACCAGCCCTGCTCGGTGCCAAGGATGCCGTGGGGCTGGCAAGCAGAGCCATGGGACTCTTCCAGCGGGGAAGTCACGGGCTGGCTCCATACGGTCTCCCCGCGGTTTCTGCTGGACACAGGTTTTTTTCTCTCCTCCTTCCCTGAACCAAGGGAGAGCTGAACGCATCCTCCCTCTCCTGCAGAGGTGGCTGCGCTTCGCCGATGCCCGAAATGATCCTTCTGCTCTGTGACATCTGGATGAGAAGAGCCTCCTCCTGCACCATCTCCATCTGCTGGGGTGGCTGCTGCCACCTCCCAGCCCTCCTTGGGACTGTAGGTGATGCRCAGGGTTCACCTACACGGGGAATTCATCTACACAGCGTAATTATCCTGCTGCAGAGATGCCTGCCAGTGCCTCTGTGCAGACAAGCCTTGAGGAACAGGAGTTCTAAAAAAGAACACTGTCTTGACCAGAAAATGGATTTTTGAGACCAAGTTCAGCATTTGCATCTCAGCTGAGCAGGGAGGCATGAGAACAGGGTCACCCTTGCCAGCCCATGGTGTGTTCACGACCCAAGAGGGTTTCTTCCTCCCAAGATGCCACGTATTAACGGCACAGTTCATGGCAGTAGGAGGCTTAGAAAAAGGCTTCTCCTCTGTAAGCCATCCCTCCTCAAAGCCCCTGGCAAAACCAGAAACCAACATCTCCACTTGCAGCCACGAGTCTCATGCACAAACACCAGGTAGCAGAGAAACTCTCATTTTCGCTCCCTTAGAGAGGAGGGATGCAGCTAACGCGGAGAGCCGGGGCTAACCAGTACTCCTCTGCAAGGAGACTCGTGGGGGGGTTGCAGGCTCCTTAGATGCAGCGCATGACAGGAGCAACAGGGCCACCAAGAAGGCATCCCACCCGAGGCAAGGCTCTGGGGAGCAGGAGCGATGCTCACYGCTGCAGAGGGTACGGCACACCCTGTGTTACGAAAAACCAGCACAGTCCCCAAGCCACCTTCCCGCACAAGGTCCTGTCACCCGCACCAGCTGAGATGTCACCTCCTGAGGGCCAGYCGTTGGCTGGGGTCACATACTTATTTCCCACCCACGCAGACCCCCTGCCTTCATTCACTAGTTGCAYGTTTGCTGTTTTTCGTGTTCCCGGCTCACTGCAGACTCCAGGGACCCCGTTTGTCAYCCAGGAGCATGTAGGCCAGAAGGAAAGGTGACACTTCTCTTCTGCCCGGCCCCACATCTCAGAGTCCCAGCAGGGCTGGCTGCTGCTTCACAGAGGCAGCCTTTGCGTGCAAGCAGAACATGCTCAGCAAAAAGGTCATTTACAGATGAGGAAAGATGGGAGACTTCACAACTCCAYGAAGAAGGGTTGGAGGAGGGATCCAACCTAGGTGACCACCAGGCAGGAGCACTAATGGGAAACGTGGTGCTTTGTGGTGGTCAAAAAAGAAAAGGGATGGAGATGGGGCAAGCTCACAAGTAGGTTTTCCAGAGTGGACAGAAAAACAGCACAGCTTAGAAGCAGATAAACTCCACCTGCCTGCAGGTGCCACACTGAAAAACTGATAGGTCCACCGTTTTGAATCCCCATCCTTGTTCCCACCTTCTTTATACTTTGCTGATGGAGGTCACCACTGTGTGACACTGGTGGTACCTCTTGGTCCTCCATGCCTAATACCAGGCTAATGCAGAGGTGAGACGAGTGGGCATCGAAGTACCCAGAGACAAACCTTCTCCCTCGCACCTCCAAGATTTGCAAGGTCTTCACTCTTCCCTGGCCTCTCTTACCTGTCTCTTGGTCACACAGTTGTTCACAGGCATCAGTGGTCCTCTGTCCACAGAGGTCTCTCACCCAGGGGGACGTGGCATTGATCTGATAGTACAGGGACAGCTTGGCTGGATTAAGCCAGTCGGAGATGTCCAAGTAGCTCCCCTCGCTCACAACGAAGCTGCTACCTGGAGGGTGGGGAAAAAAGTGCATTCAGAGAGTGTAAAAACTAAAAAAAAAAAAAAAACAAACAAAAAAGTACGTTTTGGCCCAGTATCAGAACGCTCGACTCTTCAGGAGCTGCTGTGATGTCAAGATCAGCAAAATAATACCAAGTTCACCAACACTCGGACCCAAAGAACTTCATTTCACCATTCCTCTCCACACGAATGTGCCCCAGTGAATGGTCCACCAGCTGGGACACTCCYCTGCCCAGAGACTCCCCTACCCTACTCAGCATCACAAGATACTGAATTTGATTCCCAGATCTCTTCAGAAATATGGATCAATGTAATTATTCTGATCCGTCAGATCAGAGCATCGCTTCCCCAGCTCATGTGGGTGGTGTCCGCGAGACGCCTGGATCCCAGGCTCGGGACACGGACGGGCAGCAGCAGCATGGGCTGTTCCCACTTCAGTTCTTTAGCTGAAGGTGAGCGAATTGGCCCAACACACAACTTCTCGTATGAGTGGTCTCGTATCAGAGACATTCCCTCACCCTCTCCCTCCTGAGAGTTAAAAGTGAATTCCTGCCAAAAATCTTTTCTTACAAAATCTTACATTTCTTTATTTTGTGAAACGTATTCTTCCCCACTGGCATCTGGGAATATGCATCATCTAATTAGCCAAATAGATTTTCAGTTCAGCCCAATCATTTCCTTATCTAACATCTGAGGCCCAGTATTGCTTGGGGGATTTTGCAGGCACAGAGGTCCTCATTAACTCTGATCTTCAATTACATTGATTATAAGACTGCCTCCATAGTAGTGCTGCACAGATCAGAGGGGAGCCAAAAAACCTCTGCCATTAAGTGGTGTTTTGCAAAAGTTACCAAGGTAAAAGCCTCTAAAAACAGGGGAGAAGAAACCTTCAAAGAGGAGTGGGCAAGGGGAACTGCCAGGTAGCCCAGGAACCCACAGCCATCCTTCCACTAAGTGCTAGGACTTGCAAATGTGAGCAAAATTTGCAACCACTAGCTGAAGATTCAAATCCTTCTTAGCAATCACATAAGGATGGCAAGTCTACAGATCCAGAGTGTATGTTCATGAAGCTTTAGGGCTTCTGTCACTTAGTAAAGGACTGGGACATCATTTTTCTAAGCACTGCATAAGATCTTAGCTCAATGAAAGCCAAGTGATTAAAAAAGCATGACAAAAAAAACATACCAGCAACCATCCCACAYGAACCTGCTTGAACACAAACTCCTGATTTCCTTTTGAAGAGAATCACTGACGCTKTAGCAAGAAGGAGCCCTTCTAAATCTCATCCCATGCCACATTATTCAYGCAGAGGATAAAAAAAGCAAAGCTTGAAGTCAAGCATCCCAGTGAGCGACCCCCTTTTCAGGCATCCTGAGATCTCAGCACCATACAAATCTGGGCCCTAATTTCACATGAATTCAAATCTTCTACACTTACACTGTTCATACACCATAAACATATTCACAGATGCATCTCTACACTGAAAGCCAGTGGAGGCTGCCAAGCTACTGACTGTTCAAGCAAATGAAAATTAGACATCCAGGATCCAGCTGCTCTGGAGACACAGCAAGGCAGGAGCCTGCATCACCAAGGCTGCAGGATACATCTCAATCAGACACACGGCAGCAGTAAATTGCTGGGTAAACTCCACAGCAGCAGTGGAAAGCATCGAAACGCTGAGCACAAAGAGCTTAGAGCCACATAATTTTATTTCTAATTATCACTCTTTTCCACGAGTATTTAAAGATAGCTTTAAATACCAGTGATAACTATTGCTGGTTTATTTTACCAAACAGAAATGCATCACCATGAACCTATTGGGAGTGTTTACTATTTACATGTACGTGTCTATGTAGTAACCTGTCAGTCGTGCTTTCTTCCTTATTTTTGTAGTTCCCTAAGAAAGAGCGAGGCTTGGGAGGCACGTAAGCACATTTTGAGGCTCAGCTACAGACAACTCCCTCTACACCCAAAGACCGAGGAGCGAAACCACCAGCTCTCGATTAAATTCCTACTTAATGAACCCCACTTCTAGTTCAAATACAGCCAGCCTGAAAGTAACAGAAGCAAATCAGACATAAAATAGTCATATAATTAGCATTCATRAAGATGAAGGTGACTTGAGCTGGCAGAGCATCCTGGCCCAGGAGCTGCTACATGGAGGGGACCCCACGGTCGGGGTGGGCGATGGAGGGGTGACTTCTGGAGCCTCCCACCAGCCCCAGGTGCTGCTCTCCTCTGGGAGGAGGAAGCACATCCATGGCAGCCACGCTGCCAACTTTTCACCTTCTTTGGATAACCCAGCCCGTTCACTGCTGGAAGTATAAAACCCCCAAAACTATCTATTTATGGAAGTACTTCCTAAATCAACACCAAAATGTGACACCCAGCCAGGAGCCAATAACTTCTCTTTCAGCAGAAGTTTGGTGGCCATGTAAAACCAGAAATTTGGGAATTTCTTGACATAATTTGAAAATTGGTCAAGCTTTGCCATATTCTGTACAGAGAAAGACCTTCCCAAATATAATGCAACTGTAACTTAAAAAAGAAAAGTCCTGGCATTTTCAAGATGAATTACTTATTTCGATTTTAGTAAATCTGACTGAGAAATCATCCTCAATATTAAAGGTTTAAAAAAAAAAAAAAAGGCAGAAGTGAAAACATTTGAATCCAAAATCCCTGAATTCAAGTTCAGTCTAAAATGGAGGCTTTTCTACTTCAGTCTAAGAAAAAAAACCCAACCTGGGAAAATTAAAGGTTTTAGTTAATTGTAAACACTTTCCTTCCTTCCTAGGAGGAAGGAGGGGACAACTCCAGCATCTTTGAAGCTCAGTGTGTCACAGCTCAGCCGGGTAAGGTTTGTAGAGGTGTTCACTGACACTCTCATCACCTTCACTCCCATTGAAAATACAAACAAACAAACATCCCAACCTTGATCCCTTTATAGCTTGCCTCAGGAAAAAATAACAGGAAAAGGCATTTTACAAATATTTTGAAAGCTAAAATTCTGAAGATTTCAAAGCCTTTTCACACAATTTTTCTCTTTACTTTCGAAGAATCCACACATATAAAATAGTTTTCAAAACTCACCAGCACACACTTATCAAAACCACCTTGAAAAGCTTGGAAAGGGCAGGTTGAGTATCAAATCCTTTTAGAAACTACCAAAAACAAACATTTTCTAAGCAAGAGCCTTTTCAAACATCTTTAGCTTGCCAGGAACATCAGCCAGGTTTGTTTTTCACCAACGTGCAGTCTCAATGGAGGGAAGTCAAGGAGGAGGGAAGGGGGGTGACAGGGAACCCGAGGGGCTCACACTGTCGCGGCAGCGGAGGGTTGACCCCGCTCTGAACCACCCTCTGAAAACCTGTCTCGAGGACCTCAGACCCCACCAATCGCCCTACACCCGCACCCAGCCTACAGTTTGATGCACACCTACAGTTGCTGCCTGTGGACCCCGGGAGCAGATCCCAGCAGAGACACTCTCCAAAGACACCCAGAGAGACTGTCCACCCTGCTGTCCTCTACTGCTAACCCCGTCCCCTCCCAGGTGTCCTCCTGGACACAAGTTTTGAGCTTCCCACTCAAAAGCTCGGTGAAATCCCCCTTAAACGGAGACATTTAGGCCCCAGGGTAAAGCAACCATGAGTGTAAAGCAACCATCAACGAAACAAGGGAATACAACATCTGTACGGTAGCTCTCCACCCACCACCACCACCTCCTCCCAGGAGCCCCTGTTGTAGGACATGTGCCTTGAGCGCCGTTGGCTCTACGAGCCAGTCTACGCTGCAGAGCAGCATTGCAATGCCATGAAGAACATCAGTACACAGCTGCACAACCGCCTCCCAGCTCCATGAGGTCCACCAGCACTTCGGGGGATTGATTTGTTTGGGTTTTTGCATGCGTGTGTTTTTCCCCCCCCCCTTGCTTCTTCAATGCTGATCAAAGCCAGATCAGTTAAGGCAGCATCAAAAGTTCATGTCTCTCATGCTGGGGTCTCTTTCAAAGTTCAGCRGAACTGCTTAAGCCTTGACAAAAGAGGCTTGAAGTTTTGACATTTCAAAAATCATCTTCCAGAACACAACAGGATAAAGCAGCTCAGAAGAGATAYCTAACAAGGGAAAAGAACAAAGCACCCAAAAGGCAGCCAAAAGGGTTTGACTTTTCCTTTCTCTCTCTCTCTCTTGTTTTCAAGGGAAGAGATCAAAACTAATTTTTTTGAAGAATTTCTATTTCTTCCTCCGTCCACTCTTTTTGTCTTCTTTGGTCCATTTGCTGTATCTTGGGCAACGAAACTCCCTTTCATCTAAAATTAGTATTTTGTGTTGGAAAGCCACGGGAGGTCGTACTACAGGTTGCTATTAATGTATCCATCTCTATGCCACCGTACAATTATAATCGCGTTACAGAATTTTTTTTTAAATGCTAGAGGAAGGATTATCCCTCTTGCTCCATTCTATAGGTACAAAGAATAACCCTATTTGATTTCTTTAGAGATCTTTTTTTTTCCCCTTGTTAAACTTGAAAGAACATTCCCCAAAGAGACAACTCCTCCCCTATCAGCTCTTTCCATTGATCAGTTCTCGCTCTCCTGTCCTGGTCACAGGGAATGAAAGCTTCTGCTTCTTAAATTTCTTTCAGAAAATGCGGAAGAGCCAACCAGATGTTGGGTTTCCAGGACACACATATACTGACCTAAGCAAGCAAACCGGGCTTGGTGTAGGATCGCGCCCACAGACTAATGCGGTGCTCAGCTTTACCAACCCAATCCTGCTCAGCGCAAAACTTGGTAATTTTGGAATAATTTAAATTCTTCAGACTCTTAATTCTTTATTCTAAATTGAAACCAGGGATAGTATCACCCCAGGTTAAAATTCAAGCTATCCACTTCATCTTGTTTTTCAAGTGGTTTCTCTCTTGAACAAGAGAGAAAAAAGYCTGAAGATGAAGTTATGATAGCAAGTTTTTAAAACAACAAAAGCCTACAGACATGCCTTTCATTTTCCCTTCCATCAGCCGAAGTGCATACAGTTTATCTCACACACAGTGCTTGACTCGAGGATGTATTTTCAGCACACGAACTCCTTGCCTGGCYGTGGGCTGCTCGTGCCAGCGCTCCCCAACCCACTGATGATCAAACCCAGAGACCCCCATCCCTTAGAAACACTGTCAATCCTGCCAGAGCTTTTTCACTCTGGCAAAGCAGAAGCAAATTAGTGATACAAATCTGTATGTAATTACAGCTCAGACTAGAAGCATCTTTCCTGTGGGAGGAGCAGGGTTACATTTTAATTGTTAAATTGCACTTTCTTGATAATTCTGACAGACTCTTTCTCGGGGTTTTCTTGACAGTCAGTCTTGATTTTGCCAGGGCTGAACTTTTGACAAGCAACGCATGGGTTTAACTTTATTCAGCAGGTGATGACTTGGTCACCRTTTCCCAAACCCAAGAGAGACAGCATCTTCCCACCCCTGCCTTGTGGTCAAGCTCACGTAGCAATGAGATCTCCCATGGCGTTATTAGACAATATAATTGCGCAGGCATTAGTAACAGCACATCTCCGTCCTCAGTAGGCATCTGGGCCAGCAATGGCTGAGACAGAAATTAGACTCCTAAGGAAAAGCTTCTCCTTAATGCTCCATATCTTCTAACTCCCACGYTCCAGCCTGGGGCTCTTTCTCAGTGATGTTCTCTAGATATTGGACAAGAGTTTGGGGAAATACAGCCTAAATCTAATCACGCCACGAAATATATGACGGATGAGTTATGATAAGCTTCGAAAAACATAAAGTGTGTGTGAATRGAGACTTTTCAGCCAGCACCAAGACCAAACATCCTCCCAGGATGGCAGAAAACAGAACCAAGAGGCAGCAYGTGCAAACTTAATAAGCCATGGGCCCGAGGCAAGCTACCACCCACTCACCGAGAGATTGCACATCAGCAATGCTACTTGTTGGGAGAATGATAAAGTAAAGTAGCACGTTCCTAGCTATGCAGCCTCCAAAAAATCCTCGCTGCATTCCTGCATTGTAGCTGCTGCAGGTATCCCATGAATTCTTGTTCGAAAGCAAGCGTGGCCTAAGCCAACTTCCCGAGACTGACCCACCACCGCGCTGCAAGCAGGCAGGGGCTCATCCTGCAGATGCAGAAATCAGTRTTTGCATCTCTCCATGCTCTCTGGAAGGGAGCAGGTTAGCTGGTCAAAGACTTTGTGCCTTACTGTAGGCTTCCCTCGCCATCCCTCCCAAATCAGAGGGTAAATGGTGTTGGTAGAAGCTCAGCGGGCGCTGGATGCCACCTCCCCAATGGTGGGTGCATCCTGCCTCTCTCAGGATGCAACAACTCCCAGCTCTGAACTGACCCCTGCTGACACCATCCAAATATCGACACCAATCCCCCTGGCTTTGCTCCGATGAATCCTGCAATGGAGAAAGGAAGAGGCATTTGCCTCCCCTTGCAAACCCCTTGCCCCGGCAGCCAGGCACGCTTGCGGCAGGCACGCGGCCGGGGGAGCCGGGCTGGCRCGGGGGAGAGCCGAGCGCAGGATCACAAGCCTGTCAAAGACACGGTAAAAACATAATGTACTTCAGCCTCCAGAATCTTATTAGTTCTTCATGCAAAGAGCGTTCGCGCTGTAAAACTGTCTTGGAATCCCTTTGATCCACGCTGATACAGTTTATAAATTGATGTTAATATTTAGAGATCATGTCTGGTAACGCTGCAGCCGTTTGCTCCCATTTTCTTGCCAGCCAAACAGGCGCGGGAACAGGAGTGAGCTATAATGCAGACATGGAGGTGAGCCGGTGATTAAGAGCTGATGGAATTAAATGCAATCTGTAAAGCTGCCCCCAAACACGGCCACCTTATCAGAAACACGTGGGGTCGGGGCAGCCAGAYCTGGCACCGAGTCTGCAATAGGAAAGTATTGCTCCTGCCAAAGCCCTGACCCAGGTCTCCGTACAGCAAAAGAGGCACCTCTGCAGCAGAACGACTCCAGGGGGAGAAAACAGCACAAGAAAAAACTTATTTTAAACCAGCCAATTCCCTCTGCTGATTTCAGAGGGGGCTGGTGGGGCTGCGACCAGCTAGAAAACATGGGGGACACCAAAGGCAGCATCCCTCTGAAAGCTCGGAGAGGTACCTTTGAGATCAGATTCCTTTCTCCATTCTTCTGRTATAAACCTGGGGTGCTTCACATGTAAATCAAGAGCGTCTCCAGCTTTTCCTTGCTGTAAAACAGAACGGGGAGGCAGCCGGTCCTCCACCTCCCGCTGCTCATTTCTCTGCCACCGCAAGCGCAGCACGTGCTGAGCATATGCACGGGCAAGCGCCTGAGGACACAAGCTAATGCCTGGTCACCTCTGAGTGCTGCAGAAGATTGAGCAAGAGATGTCAAAAGCAAACAATTTAAAGCAACACATTTAATTAAAACTAAAATAAGAAGTTGTTGCCAGTCCAACAATTGCAGTCTGCAGAGTTGCGGCAATCTTCAGGGAAAATTAACACAAGCTGCTAATAGCAGCATCCAATTCCACCGGCGTCTTGGAGGAAACAGTGGCGGGGGGAAGGTAGGAAACATCTTCAGATGAAACAACTACGGATCAGCTGCGTGACAATCACAGGACATCATCGTTCAGACGGGCAGATGCAGACGCAMRAAGCTTAAAAGAAAAAAAAAAAAAAGAAGCCACRAAGAAGCTTCCTCCAAGTCTGCCATCTTGTCAAACGCTCAAACCCAAAGCACGGTCTCGAGTGGCAATTCCACCTCCCGCCGCTCTCCTGGCTTTGCATGGGATGGGACCGGGGGTCGCTTTCCTCCCCCTGTTGCTTGCAGGGCAGTGTTCGTCCTGGGGAATTCACCCACGTTTGCAGGAGGGCTGGAGCAGAACCGCGGGCGGCTCGGAGCAGAGCCCGCTGCCAGGACAGCGCGGTGCCTCTGCTCCTGACCTCCACAGACCACCCAGTCCGCAGCCCAGCGAGGGTTCAGACAGAGGGATTACCACATCTCCTCTGGCACGCCGCTCGGAAGAGGAGGGAAGGAGGTTGCGAATGCCCCGAGATGCCTTTGAAGTGACAGAAACCTGCTTTATGCCCTTTACTTTATTTCCACTTATAAAACGAAGCCCTACAAGCCCCCCGCTAAATGTAGCTCTTGCTTCCTTCTGTACGCACCAGAGGATCTCACCTACCTCTCCCACTGAAGTATCCAGATACAAACATCCACCCACACCATATATAACCTCTTCGCAGGCTGTAAAATGGGAAGCTTTAATTGATACTATATTTCAAACTGTTGTGCAGCAAGGACGTACTCCAGGCTGAGTCCTCCAGGGTATCCTTCTCCAGCCCTGCCTTCCCTGCAAGCCGCTCCCATTGCTGTACCTCTACTTTCTGAATAATTACTTACAAGAAGAAAAAAAAACCAACTATTGAACGCATAGAGCTGAGTGGCTCACATATTCATAAGGGGTTTTATTACTCAGATGGAAGGGTTCTCTTTCCTTTCCTCCCGCCTTCGACTGCTAAAGGGTCCTCTAAATAATGCTTTGCATTTCCATAGCCTCATAAAAGGCACTACGATTCTTTCTGTAAATCCGAGCCGTCTCCGAAATCAGAACGATGCCTTCTGCTCTGCGCGGGCAGAGGCTGCCCCAAAACACGATGCCCTGGAGCGGCAGAAGGGAGGAGAGGATGCTCCAACCGTCGCATCCTAAGAGAAGATTTAGAGGCACCGACCCGTTTCCCGGGGGCAGGAGGGCCCAGCCCCCCCCGCCAGCCGCCGCAGCAAAGAGCACGGCAGCTTCTGCCAGGCTTCCCTGGATTTGGCCGCCCCGTGAAATGAAGGCAGAGCAGCTGTACAAACCAGGCAAGAATTGCTCAGAGGGGAGAGGAGCTGGGGGGGGAACCCCATCGAATGAACAAAAGGAAGAAAACRAACAGAGAGAGAGAAATGAGGGCAATAGAGACAGGCTGGTTATTAATACCGCTGCTTGGAATATATCCTCCCAGCCTTTGCTGCCAGTTGGCTTCTGGTCCCAGTCCTTCCCCTCCCCATTCCCATCCTGCGATTCCAGCGGGCTCAGGAGCTTCTTTTTCTAACGCCGTTGCTCGCTGCAGAGRGGGAAAGCTGCTTTCCTCCGAGGTTGGAGACATTTGGTGGGGCTTCTTCCCCCCCCTTCCTTTTCCCAACTTGGCTTTGGCTCCTGGCAYGCTGGAGCTGGTTGGCGTCTATTTAAAGTTTCCTTCAAAGACGAGTTTTCAACTGCTAGGAGAGGGATTTTTTTCAGCCTCTGTCTTTGTTTGGCTTTTCCTGCAGAGGTGTTGGTAGCTGCTCCGCTTTAAGATTTTCCTTGGCTACTGGCATTGAAATACCGCATTTCAAAAAGGAATGAGAGGACACCCTTCCCTCACACGGGAACAGCTCCCGTGAATGCACCATCCCTGCCTTATCATCACCCAAAAAGCAAAAGGGAACAGCTTCAGGAACCAGACTATTCAAGCGCATGGCAACATTTACGAGACACGGTGCGCACCTTCAGGTGCCACGTGAGGGGCTGCTTTAAGACTGATCAAAGCTCCCAGCCTCGGCCGGGCCAAAGACAACAGCGGTCGCTCCGCTCACGTGGGGATGCCCGCGCCAACCCCCTTTTGCACCCAGGCAAAAAGCAGGTTTAAACCCACCCAGGAGATGGCCAGGGAGGAGCAAGTCCCCTATTTTCCATCAGCGTCAGACTCGGGGTGCCAAGCCTCGGCAAACACAGCCAGCCACATTTTCCTGGGTATCATTAAAATTTCCCAACCCGGCTCAGTTCTGTGATGTCTTCAAATGTTTTATAATATTTTGCTGCCAGTTGGGTGCTGCTGTGGGATTTGTTGTTACTCAAAAAGAAGGGACAACTTTAAGAGCTTTTCTATTCCCAGACAAGGGACTCTGCCATCGCATAAAATTATGAGATTTCAGTAAAAGTGATAGCCACTGCAAAATGTCTTGGCTGCTTCTATGTGAAGAATTTGACTGTTTCTCATAAAAAATATTAAAAAAGTTTTTRCAGTTTGTAATTATATTTTACAGTTTCATTACAAAGCTCATTTTAATTCTTCTTCAAACCGTTTTCACCAGTCCTCTCGCCACTTTCTCTTTAGAAAAGTCATTAAGTCGGGACTGGAGATCATCCCATTTCCCCCAGTTTCAAGGATATTAATCTGTTTTATTGGTATTTCATTGTCATTTCCATTCGAGTGTTCTCCGTATTTGCATAATTTGCACTGCCACCCCCTTCCCGGTGACAAGCACAGGCTCAGCTTTTCACTTTAATTCTACGGRCTCACATTGCATTTTGTTTTATTTTCTTTTTCGAGGACATGCTGTCTTCCCTGGGCCAGAACCGCAGGCCGGGAGCAGGATGCCGAGGTCCCATCTCCATCACTGCCTTCCTGGCTGACCTTCAGCAAGTACCAAAACCAGCTCTGAACTCCTAGCCCCAGTGATGAACTGGCCAGTGCCCGTCTCAAAGGGACATGAGTTAACACTGGAGCAACCTCATTTCCCAAGTGCAAAAAGAGTTTCTGTTCTCCAGCTACTGGGAATAACGATCTGTGAAGACTTCAGAATATTTATGTGCAGCCTGGACAATCCTTAAAACCTTTTAGAAACAGGTCAAGGTGTAGACAAGTCCCTTGTTTCAAGTTATGCCTTTTTCATGTCTCCAATTTTCAGTCCCTCCWATCTGAGACCACAAAGCAGATGCTCTCCTCATTCCTTTAAGGCCCAAGCTTTGACCGCTGGGATAGCCCACGTACCCGGAGACTGGGTTGTAATTTCCAGAGTCAGCAGCTAAGAAGCCTCCTCRGGGATCAGAGCAGAGGCAGCCTCGCACGCCAGCACGGCGGCATCGACCCAACGGCTGCACCCAACACCCGTCCTATAAGCGTCGTTAGGTGCAGACATAGAATTGGGGTTAACGAGGCAGCGAGGGTCAGCGGTGGGGCTGGGGAGAGCACGTGCTGTTGGTGTTCCAGCGCAGGTAACATCCTACGAATGCATACCAAGATGAGGAAGAAACCACTCTTAGCCGGACTGAACCCCACTTCGGACACACTGGGGAGTCTCTCCCCACCACGGGGTGATGGTTTAAGCCCCTCTCCATCAYCCCCTGCTGCTGCCATGCCGCTGCACCTCTTTAACCATCTACCTCTCCCCAAAATATTAATCCCCCYCAAGAGCTGCCCTCCATCCCAGCCCTCAAAGTGGGGGGCTGTACAGGAGCTGGCCGCGCCGGGACACCCCAGCAGCCAGCGATGCACCGGCTCTGTGCAGCACATTTCTGGCAGAGAAAAGGTGCCCCCTCCGCACGCCCCGAGCAGCGAGACAAGAGCAGGAGCTGAGGAATTGAAACCGACTGAATAATGGGTCCCGTCTGCTGGAAGAAAATGAAATTTGCCCTCGTGTTACCAAAAACTTGCACTCGACGCTCACTGCACATTATAAAGAAAAGGTCAGTGAAACACAACAAACACAAGGAGCCCAGTTGGAGAAAGCAATAAATAGTGACAGCAGCCCTCGTCTAATTTTCCAAAGCATCTCTGCTTTTGCTCAAATCTAGCAATTTCCTTCTGCACTGCTGCAAGGGGCTGGGACGAGCAGCTTTGCTGCTGCAGGACAGGAGGACGGCTGTCTGTGCAGGCTCCCAGGGCTCAGAGCAGTCCCCTGTGAGTGAGTTCAGAGGAAAACAGGAATATCCATCAGACACYGTTAGTAATAATAATGATAGTAAAAAAGACGCAATTGAGGTGATTTCGGCCTCAGGCTCGCAGGTGCGCTTTGCTCCTTTGGAAAGGGGGATCCCTGCAGCCAAACACAGCCGGGACAATTCCCAAAGAGAGGGACCCCCATGTCCCAAACACACCCGGTGGGGCAGTGGGATCCGAGTCCCCACAGGGTCTTACCATCCGCGATGAAGTGCTCGGGTACGTGAAGCGTCACCTTGACGGTCAGCGGGCAGGAGAGCTGGGAGCCGCACACCACGGCCAGGACGCAGGAGCTGACCGCGATCAGGGTCAGCGCCGTCTTGTTGACGGGGCTCTTCATCGAACCTGGAAGGCAGAGAGAGGGGTGGGTGGCCAAAAGACAAAGCTGTACCAGGGGCTTGCTCGGCCTCCCCCCTTCCCTGCCGGAGAGCCCCAACCCCGGACTGAAAACAAAGACATCAGCTCAGTAGCGCTGGAAGAGCTCCTGAGGTCTGCAAACCCCATCATTC
The DNA here is from genome assembly GCA_030449065.1 of Oceanodroma leucorhoa. Classification (NCBI taxonomy): domain Eukaryota; kingdom Metazoa; phylum Chordata; class Aves; order Procellariiformes; genus Oceanodroma; species Oceanodroma leucorhoa. The sequence continues at coordinate 3,105,279 of JASVER010000051.1, forward strand.
CCATCACACCTTCTTTGGCTGGGTTTTTAACTTTCGTGTTGTTTCACTCACTGAGTTACATCYGTCCTGGGGACTATATTTTCCTAGAGGAGGGAGAAAACCTGCTCAGAGCCCTGTACAGACCCTCTCCCTGGAACCTCCCCATCCCCGGAACCGTTCACCGCCCCTGCCAGGCTCCCCCGGCAAAGCTGTCGTCACTTCTCATCAGCCTTGGTTTAGATGGCAAATCTTGTCGAGTCAAAAAAAAAAATAAACAAGCCAAATCCGAGGGCTGCCTGGACCATGSCATCATTTGCTTTCACTTAACGCCAGGAGAAATCTACACCTGTAGATGTTATATAGCACCAATGAGTGTTAATTATTTACACAACTATATATAAATAATCAGTCATCACAGGGGGACTACGCCGAACAACAAAGYGATCTACAGAGCCAGCCGCTTCTGACAGGCAGGAGATATTACAAAACAAGTTTTATTTTGTCAGGCGCAGAAGCTCACGGCATCTCCCACAAAGCAGCTCAGTATTTTCCGACACAGGAAAGCCAGCCGCCGAAGCAGGCACCCAGCCCGCCCSGTCCCCGCACAGCATGGGGGTCACTCTCAGACTACCATCCCTTGTCTCAAAGGCCACGTGTCTGGCACGGGGCTAAGGCATGCCTGCACCGAGGAATAATCCCACGAGGCTGGGAGGATCCCATCGCCCCGTGGCTCCGCTCAGACCTGCACGCTCGGCCAGGCTTGGTTGGTGGCTTCTATTTTATTTTTATTTTTTTTGAAGCACTAGGTGAAAGCCAACAAGCCAACAAGGAGCTCGAGCATCCGCAGGTCTAGAGAGCCCGTCAGGAGGTACAAACTCAGTGGGAAACCCTCATGGAGCAGTGCAGCGTTAAGACGACTGAATCACTGTCAACTACAGTTGGGAGGGACAGAGCAACCCCCAAACTCTGCAGGGAAGGGGTGAAGCTGGGCAGTACAGAGTCATCGAGAGCGATCTGGCTGCCCCAGGAGATTTGGATGCTCTTGTTGGGCCCGTGCCAGGAGCACACAGGTGTCCAGATGAGACACCCTCCACTGATGGAGGTGACCAGGAGAAACGGTCCCCTGGCCACCGCTACCCCACCAACAGGTCTCCACTGCCCAAAAAGGGAGCAGCCCTGGAGCCTGCACCCTTGGGATACGGCTGGTCCCCTGCCCGYCCAGCCTCTCCGGAGCTGGGGGCTGCCCCACCGCTGCTCCAACTGCACCGCATCCCCCACGGCCACCTAGTCCGACACCTCGCGCCAGCGCTCCGCTTTGCTCAGACACCTCGCGGAGCAGCCGCTTCCCTTCGCCGGTGCTTGGGACACCGCTTAAAACCCACCTGGGGAGTACAGCAATGCCAAGGAGAGGGCACAGCCCGGCTATTAACTCCAGCCGCTGCACAGTCCATTACGGTGCGGCTGAGATGCTGGAGCTCCCAGCAGACCCGACCACGTCCCTGCTCAGGATTCAGGCGACAACACTTATTTATTTCTGGAAGGCAATCCAGCCTCTCCTCCCTTGCTCCCCGGCTCTCGCCATCTCATCAGCAAAGCGAGATTTAAAAAGCATCACACTTTGAAAATTGAACGGGAAATACACCCAGCAAGTGAGCACTTGCACACACTGTAATTTGACCGAAGCTGCTGTTAGAGATGCTGGTACCAGGGCAGGGATCTCGTGCTCGGGCTGAGCCCACGGCACGACCTGCGTTTCCCAGGCAGGGCACCATGCCCCACCAAAGCATCCCCTGGTGCAGGATGGAGCCTGCACAGTGGATGTTCCAACCAGCATTTGCAGGACAGGAGAAGTGGCTGATCTGCTGCAAAATACCCGCTCACTGCGACCAACAGCAGTATGCAAATCGATTATTTATGAAGCATCTTYTACTTTCCTTATGCATGCATCATGTTGGGTTGACAGTTGGACTTAATGATCTTAGAGGTCTTTTCCAACCTTAATGATTCTATGATTCTATGATCATCTAAACAGCCTCCCCATCCCTGTTTCACAGCTTTATTGCCAAACTYCTGCGTGCTTCACCTTGCGATCCCCTTTTTTTCTTCCCAATCTTTATTCATATCATCAGCATAAGTTAGCACCTCTTCGGGAGGCAAACTCATCCTCTCACTGGGCATACTGTGCCTGCCACAAACCCTGTGTTTGCCTGGAGTCACTACACGAATGCAAAAAAGAAAAAAGAGGAAAAAAAAAAAGAAAAAAGAAAAAGGAAAGAAAAAAGCCTGCATCAGGATAATTGGACACAGCCAAGTATACAATAGACCAGAGAACACTGGATTTTACCATTATAAATCACCTTTCAATCCAGGGTCTTAAAGTGCTTTGCAAACATTAAATCACAAATCCCTTATGAGTTAGACGAGTATTATCCCCTTGTCACAAAGAGCCTGAATCACAGGTACGATGGCAGCTTTCATCATCCTGCAGCCAGTGTGGAGCTGGAGGAATTAGGATCTGGGAGCTCCCATCCCCATCAGTCCACGTGGCTTCTTCTTTCCCTTTGACTAACAGGAGAGGGGCACAGGAGCTTGAAACAGCAAAAAGCCCATTACAGCTCAACGAGTTTGAGCTTGGCTGCCCRAGGAAAGGGACAATGTGCTACAAGTCTCCTATAACTACCTTCCCCGCTCCCCTGCCTCCCGCTCCCCGCTCATTTCCATCACGGCGCTAATTATTGACCTCTAGAACTGCCTGACGTTGGCTTTGACCAACTGAACCAAAACAACGGGTCTTCTGCTTGAGCAGAAATTGGATTTCCAGCTCAGCTCTTTATTGCTCATGGCCAGTTTGCTGCCAGGTTTGATGGGAGGCTGTTAGAAAAGCAGATCCTTCCCTTGTTCTTTGAAGAGAGGGACGTGGCTCCCATTCTCCATCCCATCGCCTGCTCTTCAGACCACTGATGCTCCCACAGAAGCACTCCTGTGCTGCATTTAAACACCCATCTGGAGATAAACAGCTCCATGCCAGGCCTCTAAAACCACAAGCAAAGGTATTCTTAGCAAGCCACTGCTAACCAAACCAAYCTCATTAGGTTCACCGAAGCTTCATGCTCCTGTTCAAGAAGTGAGACAAAACGACCCATACCTTCTTTGGGTGTCCAAACCAGCTCTGTAACTCAGGCAGCACCAGCATAAACCACAACACTGGAGATGGAAGCTCTACCTGGCTGAAGCCTACTCTTTCCCTCCTCTCCTTGTCATCTCSAGGCTTCCAGGGAGGTGTTTAAAGTGCAGATTTGCAAACCCAGGTCCACTGAACAGGCTGGTATCAACCTCCTTTACCAAGAGGAGAAAGTCTGGGGGGGAATGCAAGAACTTCATGGGTGGCTGATGGGACTCAGGAGCCCCGAGAGCCTCAGCACCCAAGTCTTTGTTTGGGTCTTGTAGGGTCCAAAAAGCCAAAGAGGAAGATGGGAACCAGGCACAGCTGAGACCAAACTCGCTCCCCAGATTCCTCTGCCCTAATAAATCCTCTATATATTGAGATGACCTCCCTATACTTTTAATTCAACATGTTTCTGTTGCGTTTTGGATGCTTGCGACAGAGYGAGCGGGTGCCCGAGTGCTCAGCCAGGGGAAAGTTTTGGGGGGAAAGTGATGGCCCGTACCCGAGGAGCGGGCAGAGCAGCGGGCAGGACACACGACGAGGATGAAGAATAAGAAGAAATGACTTCTTCCCCAATGGCGAGAAATAACCTCTCCCCCCAGCCTGCAAGACCAAAGGAGAGAGAAGTAGAAAAGAAAGACAAACTGTGCCATTTTAGGGCAGAATCATACCTGAGATGCTTCCTGCTAGTGATCCAATTAACAGCAGCTTAATTAGACTGGAAGACAAGAGGAGTAGCCAGGACTGTGGTCAGAGGGGCTCCTGCCACCACCACCACCTTTTTCCCCCCTTAAGCACCGGTGCCAATTAGCCCGGCTCCGGCCTCCCGGAGAAGATGCGGGTCCCTCTGCAGACAGCTCAGAAACAGCTTGCAAAGCACCAGGTTCCCCTGAAGATTTTGCACCTGCTGCAAGATGAAGATAAATTCAAAGCCACTGGTGTAAACACTCTGCAAACAGCCCCTCCAAATGCACCGTGTCTCCTTTGAAATATCATTTCCTCGTGCAGTTAATTACTTGCTGCTTCGTACACTTTCCCTTGCCCACYTAAAGGACAAGGGGGGGAAAAACCCCAACAAAACTCTGAACTCGTTTCTTTTTAATATTGGCAGTGCTGCCTAAATTTAAGAAGAAAAAAAAAAGTCTCGTTCAGAACGCGTATGGATTTATGAGCAACACAAATATCCCGCGCTCTTGGTAATATGATGTTTCTAAATCAGGCTCATAAATACATGCTTGGGAGATTAGTCTATAAAAAAATAAACTTTAATTACCCCATCTTTATCAGCACACAGCCCATGGTGTTAGCCATATGTGGGTGTTAAACACCAAGTGCTTTGCAATCTTCACCGCCCCCCGGAGATAATAGCATAATACAGAATGCTTCGCGGCTACTCGGATATTAAAATGTATTTCTACCACCCGAGGAAGACGGGGATGGGGAAACCGAGTGGGAGAACAGCGAGCGCCCGAACTGCTTAGCAACGCGCGGCACAGCCACCGGCGCCCGGCCGCCGCGCCGTGCCGCATGCAGAAGTGCCCGGCACGGGGTGAGCCGCTCCTCCGGCACCCCCGGGGAGCAGCGAGYCCGCCGCAGCCCATCTCGCATCCCCGGCATCCCCACGCTGCTCCCAACGCACGCCACTGCTGCTGGCGTGTCAGGAGCCGGGCGCTCCTAATGATCCTTCTTTATGTTCCAGCAGAGGCTCATTAATAAGGTACAACAGCGTTTCCAGGACACCCTCACACACAGAAACATCTCAAGGTGTTTTACAAGCGGGAGATCATGTCAAATCAAATCAAACGCCAATTAAGATGAGCAGCGGCGTTTAGCAGACGGCTCTTGCCACGGACCACCCCCCGCCGGGGAGCAGCGCTGCCCATCTCCCCTCCCTGCGCTGCACCTCTGCCCCTCGCCACAGCCCCCCCACCCCTTCCACCTCAGGATGGTCCCTTTTTCTCCAGCACACCAGACCCACGGGATGGGACGTGACAGGACCTCCTCCTTCCAGCCAGACACAGCTCTCCCGCACCATGGTCCCCACCAAGCCTTCATGGACCACTCTGCCCCAGAGCCACTCCTCTCAGAAGGGGATGGATGTTGATGCAATGAACCCCCCAGGCAGCACCTGAGCAGCGGGGTGAGCACAAGCAGGCGTTCCATTGCATACCTTCTCTACAACGCCTGGCCTCAGCCTCTCCTTGAGCTGGCACCTTCTCCATCGCTGCCTTGGACAAATCCCGAGTGAAGGTGCTCACATCTACAGTTTGGATCTGGGTCAGGGTTTGGGCACGAGGCTGTCTCCAGCCTCATCCCCAGAGCCAGCAGGATGGGGACCAGCTTTGCTCCCACCATGCCGGGGCAGACCCCCGGGGAGACCCCCTCACCTCCAAGGCGGCAGAGAGGGCGCAGACAAGAAGGGACGGGGGGGGGAGCGAGGAGGAAAGATGGCTGCGTTGTGCAGCAGAAGGGTGAGATCAGACACTTCTGGATTTATGGAGGATTTGATCTTGCTAAGCGCACACTGAATCAGATTAATACTACTAACATTTATGAATTACGCACTAGCAATTAGCTGAGGCGTCCTCCAGTACAGCATGGGGGGCTGCAGAAAAGGCAGCCCTGGGGCGTGGGTCAGGGAGAAGAGGATGCCGAGGGGTGGCACGGCCACCATGGGGAGGTCGGGGTCAGGCTGCCGGACCCCACGGCGAGGTCAAGGGTTCAGCGGCTGAGCTCTGGTCTGCACCGCTCGCCCCGGCAAGCTCTCACGCTCCTCCAGCAGCCTGAGCCTCGGCTCTTTACGTCCTCCTGGAGTTTTAATGCCTCGTGTACTGAATAAATTTATTTACGTCCTATTTATACAGTTGCCGGTGGTGCTCCCCCTTTGCTCTAAAACACTGTGCCGGCAGCTCACAGGGAGACGCAATGAAGGAGGAGGAGGAAGGGGGGAAGCGCAGGGAAAGGAAAAGCCCTGAAGGCTGGGCAAGGAAGGGGCAGCGGAGGGGAGGGGGGAAACGGAGATGACCGAGGTGGCACAGGTTGAGATGCTGGTCTTTGCTGACCCACCAGCCCCATCACCACCAGGTTCCCCCCCTCCAGCCCCATCACCACCAGCCCCATCACAACCTCCAGCCCCATCACCACCAG